>MU220237.1:52525-80869 GCA_018584345.1 Thuja plicata | reverse complement strand
TACACAATCCCAAAATCTTACAAGTTATTGTTCCCTTGCACCAATAACATAGCATAGTATGAAGCTTTGGTCATAGGAATCAAGATAGCCTTGGAATGGAATGTCACAGAATTACAAGTCTATGGGGGCTCTCAATTAGTCATTAATCAAGTTAATGATGAGTATAATACCAAGGATGAAAAACAAATGCCTTACAAGAAATTGGTGGACAACTAGAAGAAATACTTTTCTTTGATTAATTTTGTACAAATTCCAATAGAAAATAATAGAGCAGCCGATGCAATGGCTACTCTGGAATTTTTACTTCAATTACCCGATCAAAATGAAAAGTATGAGTTCTTGGTGGAGGAATTGGTGAAACCAACATTTGACCTACTTGAGACCCAAATTATTTCCCTTTTACATAGATATGACTCTCCATGGTATGGCCCTATCTATGCCTACCTCAAAAATCAAACCCTACCTATAGACCAAACCCGTGCTCAAAAGAAAAATTTCATAAGACAAGTAGCCCGTTATACTATCCTTTCTGACACATTGTATTGTAAAGATATTAACGGAACACTCCTTAGATGTCTAGAGGAAGATGAATCAAAATTAGATTTAAAAGACGTCCATGAGGGGATTTGTGGGTCACATTCAAATGGTTTGAACCTAGCTAAGAAAATCTTGTGTATGGGGTACTTTTGGAAAACCTTAGAAAGAGATGCTTCTCAATATGTTAAAGTTTGCAAGAAATGTCAATACCATGGAAACTTGATTCATGCACCGGCACAAGAATTAAACCTTTTTGTCACACCATGGCCATTCTATCAATGGGGTTTTGATTTGATTGGCATGATTTATCCACCTTCTTCAAACAGACACAAGTATATAATCACAGAAACATAATACTTTACTAAATGGGTTGAAGCTGTCCCTTTATCAACTGCAATAGGAAAACAAATTTCCATGTTTATCCTAAATTATATCATTTTTTGATATGGCATTCCTCATGCTATCATCACGGATAATGGAAAATAGTTTAAGAACAAAGATATTGATGAACTTTGTGACACATTCCACATTACACATCACTCTTCATCCATTTACTATCCCCAAGGTAATGGACAAGCAGAAGCTACCAACAAGAACATCCTAAAAATCCTTAAGAGATTAGTTGGAAATTCAGGAAAGGATTGGCACCTTCAAATCAATCCAGCATTATGGGCCTATAGGACTAGTATTTGAACCCCGACATGAGCTACATCTTTTTCTTTGGTTTATGGGGCTGAAGCTGTTATTCCTTTAGAAGTTGAAATACCATCCCTCAGAGTTTCATTGCATGGATTAATAACGGATGAGGATTATAGAGTTGCCCATCTTCAACAATTGGAATTGTTGGAGGAACATCAGACTCAAGCCTATGATCATTTAAAAGTGTATCAGAATCAAATTTCCAGGAACTATAACAAGCATATCAAGCCAAGAAACTTTCAAATAGGAGATTTAGTTTTGAGAGAAAATCCAAAAAGTTAGGATGATAGAGAAAAGAAAGGGAAGTAGGAAGTTTCATTTGGAATGGGGACCTACAAGCTAGCCGATTGTGATGGTGATGAATTGCTAGAACCCATCAATAACATTCATCTTAAGAGGTTACACACTTGATTCAAAAGAAAGAGTATCAGAATAAAGAGTATAAGTTGAAGAGTATCATATGAGTCAAGCATCACCCTTGTGTTGATGAGACTTTGGTGACCAGGGCTGCCAGTAGTTGTAAGTTGTCACCGGGTACCGAGGTACCGGCCAACTTTTCCTGCAAAGGTTATCCATGGAAATAAGATTCCCTAGGCCTCCAAGCACCTGAATGTCAGGTCTCGATGGTGCGGGGCTTGGTTGGGAGACATGACTATTTTTTCAAGGGGGATAGCTGGTTCCTTCAACTCATTCTCTCTGGGGATTCAAATATGTGAGGCTTCTCCAAGCATTCTACACTTACAAAATAAACTGAAAAAGATCCTGTAGAGTTAGAAATATTCAATCTACCTATATTTATGCTAAACATTCAATACATCAATAATGCTCTGATATACTACACTAAATACCGAAGAAATACACAACCATCAGTTCATATTTTGTTAGTAGCAAGGGAAAGGAGGTCATTAACCTACTTAAAGTATCAGAGCAGAAGACATGAAGAACATTAAACATAAAATACCATTACCTCAGAAGACAAAGTGCCAACAATGTCATTGCAAGAACTCTCTCTTCTTCATTAACATTCCTTCCAGCGAGCACTAGTGCGTGGTACAATGGTGGCTCCAAGGGAGCATCTAACTACTAAAAAATGAAAGACTATGGAGCATTGAGTTCTACAACTAAGAACTAAGAAAATAAGATTTCTATTGAGTGTGGACTGCAAAATCATCAATTTCTCTGACCCTTGGAATAGGGCTAGACTTATTATTTATACACATTTTCATTTTCACCCTAACCCTAACCCTATTTTACATTTTGCCATAAAATATATTATCCGGTGGGCGGTACTACCTGCACCACTTTACAAAAGACCTTGAGATGAAGAAGGTCTGACATGTCAGAAGAATAAGACAAGAAGATGGAGTGGAAGAATCAGCCTCGAGAAGAGAGTCAAGAAGGAGAAGGAAGAAATTTGATCCCCCGAGAATTGAGGCTACATGCGTCATAAATGAGAAAAGTGGTGCCCTGTCTCCAATGTGCCTGGTGTACTTCTGAAACGGTGCCTCAGGAAGACCAACTTGTCAGAAAAATTCTCGTTGATCCGACGTGCCTTGATGTAGCTAACTACCTTTTGAAAACCTTTATTAACTGCTTTGAAAGTGACCGGTCAGCCTTGGGTACCAGGACACAAATCACTAAAAGAATACAAAAATGTAGGATCTGGGACTCCAGGATCTGGGAACTTATGTTCCAAAAGAATAACAAATACAAAAAAAATTAGGTTTTCTATGGCCCCCGAAGAATCTTTATTGTTGCTTATTATCATTGAAGGTCTAGAGGAGATGGGAGATTCCATCTTCATCAACTTCTTTAAGGCCAACCCACTGGTACTTAGCCACCTCAATCTATTCCCCTAGGTCTGGAACATTCCCCTTAAATTCATCGGCCATCTTTGCCGCATCATGGCCACTGAATACCATGCGAGTTATTCTCATCATTTGGGCTCCATCTATTCCCTCCGGGGATTGATACCTTGACTCTATTAGCTCATCAAACTTCCCCAAAACATACTCCTCTGGCGTGCATGTGTCAGTGCTAAATGGATCAGCTCCAAAGACCTTTATAACAAAAGACTTGTACAAATTGAAAGAATATTGTACTGCATTAACTTAATCCCACAGAGTCCCCACTAGTTTCTTGATTATCCCCAATGTGCGGTCAAGTCTGGAGTGCTGGGTTCTCACAAAATTGAAGGACTCTTCCCCCAAAATTCTTGACTCAGAAACAATCTCTTCTCTAAGGCCGAGGAGCTCTTCTAACTTGACTTTCCATGCCTCGTAATTCTTGATGTCCGCCTCCCATATACTGATGGTGGTTTTGGCCTGATGTAAGACATGGCGGGCTGCATATAGGTCTAAGAGGGTAGACACCAGGAAGCGCCAGACATTTCCCAACTGTAAGACATGGCGGGCTACATATAGGTCTATGTCGCTCCACGGTAGTGGTGCATCAGATGCAGAGGCCTCCAGAGGTATAACATTGATAGGCTGGGCCAGCTCAGTTAGCAACCCCATAAGGTTTGTATTTTTCTCTTTTTCTGCCTTGAGCTTTTGAGCCTCATTTTCATAGCAAGCCTCTACTGCCTTGGCCACTTCTTTTAACAGGTCTACCTCACCCTATTTTCCCCTCTTCTCTAGTGACACCTCTATGATATTATAATCTCTGGCCTCGATTTTTTCTTCGTCTATGTCTATGGGAGGTGTTACTATCACTGCAACTATTTCTCCACCTGACCTGGTTCGAAGAGTGTGAACCGTCTGGGCTTTCTTGGCCTTTGGCGGGTTCTGGGCCTGAGCCATCATCTCGACCAAAGAAAGATGGGCTTTGAGGGTTGGTGGGGCCTTCCTTTTTCTGGTTTCTATTAACCATTGTGGCAGTAGGGGTGGCTTATTAGCCAAAGCTTGTTCTTGTGGCCTCTCCCCGATATCCTACTGTGCCTCGTCAGTAGTGTGGGTCTCGCCTAGCTCTTTTCCTGTATCCTCTGATTCATTGGCAATGTTTCCCCTACTGACATCTATTTCTTTTGCCCCACCATCTGTATCTTTGGCTATGTTTGGGTCTTCATCGGCTACCCTAGGGGTTTGTTCTTCCTCTTACTATTGTTCTTCCTCAGCCTTTGTTGCTGGGGTGTCCTTTTCTACCGGTACAACCTTTGGTAGTGGGGGAGGCAATGGGCCAAGGTTTAACGTTTGGGCTGCAGTGATTACCTCCCTAAATGTTACCTTCAGGAGTGGCATTTGGAGCAGAAAAGTTGGGGTCACAGTTGTTCCGGAAGGTCCAGTTTTCCTAGCCTATGCCATTTCCTCACTTTGTTCATGTTAGTCCACTCTCATATCCTGTATCTCTGGGACTTCGAAGGCAATCTCTTGTTTTTTCTCTTTCTCTTCTTCTACCTGCTCCTCCTACTCCTATGTAGGTTCCTGTTCTGGAGCTTCTTCTTGCTCTGGGATTTCAGCCTCTGACTACTCAATATCCCCTTGTAAATTCCTGAACTTGCTGGTTGTAAAAACATCATCAAATTCATCCTACGGTGTAGGATTGGTCGGGACATGAGCAGGCTCTGGTTCCCTCTCCGGCTCCAGGGATTCAGAAGAAAGGATTTCAACTTGTGGGATATGAGGCATCCCCAGCTCTAGCTCGGCCTTAGGCTTTGGGTTAATTTTTTTCTTTTTCCTAGTGACTAAGGGTGGCATCACATCTCTTAGTACTAGTTGTTCTTCTGGATCCACCCCTATTTCCTTGACCATTAGGGCTGCTAGCGAAGGGGAGGAGGGAGGACAAACTGGTCCGGTCATGAGTACCAGAGTAGCCACCCGTGTCATTAAATTCTCCCTCATCTGCTGGGAGGCCACTATTGATTGCTTCAGCTATTCTTTTATTGGGGTCTCCTCCATAGTTGGGGTCTCCATTACTCCTTTTCCCCTGTCTCCTCCTTGTGAAGAAGTCCTGGCTCCCCAAGTTAACTTTGGCACCAGCTGGGCAGCCCTGCAGACACTCCTGGGGCACACCTTCTTAAAGTAGGTGTGGCCACATTCGACCACATTTCAGGTGAACTCTTCAATGGTGGGCCCCTCCTAGGCATTCTAGTTCACTAGTGGGAGGGCCAACTTATCAATCCCCTTTGCTTTGTATTGGGGATCTATTATGGATCTAGAGTTTGAGAAGTCATCTGGAAATCTCTGGAGCTTTAACCTTTCCATCATTCTCATGGTCATCCAGACGTAATGTCAGCTTTAGACTTCCATGTCATCCTGAAAATCTTCCCAGAAGTCTTCCATATGGTATTGGTGGGGATTTGATGCCTGGGGAAGTGCCGATGCAATTTTTCCTTGCGGATCAAAATTCTTCAGCGCCAAGTAGAATTCTGCTAAGTTGTAGCTTTTGAGCTCGTTGTCTGCTTCCTTGGCCATTGCCAGACTGCATGAGTAATTCCCACAAGTAATTGGGAATGGGATGTTTGTCACCTTATTCAAGGCATAGAAGACATGTAGCTCCATTATTTGTTTTCAATATTCTAAAAGAATTATCTTGTTCTCACAATGTTTGGGTAACAAGTAAGGTTTCCTAGAGAAGCTAGTTACCCTTATGTATGTATGTTGCTGGAACTGTATATAATAATGGCCATAACTTCTAAACAGATTCATCACCTCTATGGAGAGGCGGTATCTTGCATCCTGAGTAGGTGTGAGTAGGTTGTAATAGATAAAGGCATCACTCACATGGCAGAAACTGGGGAAACTAGCCTCCCATTGGATTTGTGGGAAAAAGTCCTAGGGAGCCTTCTAACTTGGGCCAATCCTGAGTACACTCGATGTAAGTAATCCATTGGTGGTGGGTTGTTGTTGCGCCAGGGTCCAAAGAACATAAGAAGTCATATAGAACTTCCACTTTTGAACCACTTGTAGAAACTGAGAATCTATATGGCTGCAGATGATGGTGGCCCAATCAAAATATTCTCCCTTAGTTGAGATGCCAAGCAAAAAATAGTACATCCATGCTGAGAATTCTTGGGCATGGGGTTTCTTGAAGACCCAGGATAGTGCTACTATCCCCATCTGGATGCTTTCCTTAAATTCAGACTGGGGGAGTTCTAGCTTCATTCTCTTTGGATCCCTCTTCAAGGTTTTGAGCCAGTGCGTATTCATGTATATCCAGGCTGCTTCCTCCAACTTCTAAAATTGTGCTAAGGCATCTGATCTGGTAACCACAATGGGGTTTTCAAACTAAGGGATCCCCAACCCCATCCAAAAAGTTGCGGCGTCAAGAGACACCATGGGGGTGGGATATCTGGTTGGTTCTGAGGCTGTGAGCATGACAACCTAGATGGAAGAGTTTTAGTGCACTGCAAGAGTGAGGATTAACTCTAAGGCCTGCATAGAGCATGGAAAATAGGCGGCCTTCAGAATCCTGGAATCCCCGATGCTGATCGCCACCGGATCCCTGGCCTGTCGCTGAATGTACATTATTTTCACCAAGGCCTGCATCTCGGCCCACATCCTAATGCTGGTGTCGGTGATCAATTGAACTTTGAAATCATTCTTTGATCCCATGATGGTGTTTTCCTTCACGTATTTCATACTGATGGGCAATTTTTCTAAAGCCCTCTCCATTTTAGATTTTATGGCTGCCCTGGTGACCGCCATGGAAGGAAGTTCCAGACTCCCCGGTGGTGAAGATGCGGAAGCCTCTGACATGATGGAATTATATTGTTCTGGAAACCTACAAGGCAAGGTGACTATCAGGATGTATAGATAAATAATACTTTGGGATCCAGAGATCTTACCACCATGGCGCTTGTTTTCCCTGAGAAGTTAGTTTTTATTCAAAAATCCCAGAAAGTATATATATTTTGCAAACTTGAAATTTAACCAATATCTGGGCCCAGGGGTCTCATCATACTTAGAAAACGAGAAACATGGGTTGGGTGAGGGTAAGAGACCTAGGGTCTAAAAAACTAACTGTTGGAAGGTGTGCAAAAAGTGAACTGTCAGGCCCATGTGGGTGTCATGTGGCTATGCAATAAATGAAAGTTATGGTGATGGTAGCGGAGCCAACTGTCCGAACATGAAAAAAGTGGAGGCCACTTGGATAGTTTTGAATGCATATGTGGGATGTAAATGGGACATTCATTAAGGTTGGTTTATGAGGAGAGAGAAAACCACCTGGTTGAAACTAGTCGAGAGCCAAGTTTCAACCAGGTGGTTTCCTGCATGGAATGAGCTCGCAAATTTTGTGAATGAGAACAGAGGAAGCACGATGAGTTTGCTACAAAACTGGGTAGATATACATGAAATATACATCATATATGACATATATATATCAGGGCTAAAAGGTATATACATGCAGAATGGAAGGATATACATTAAAATATACTAAATACACAATAGAGCTGAAACAAAATGACTACCCTAAAAAATAATGCACAAAATTTTTCAAAACTACAACATTTACAGAATATACTACATCTACACAGAGGGCGGACAACCCTCTGGCAGAGCCGACCCACCAACGGGAAAAACCAGATGACCAAGACAAAAATAAACAAGGAAACAAGATGGAAAATGCAAACAAATGAAAACAAAGCAAAAGAAGAAGCGGAAGAAGAACCAGGAATACCCACGTGAAAACTAGAGAAAGGAAGGATGGAAAGGTGCTGAATGCTTTGCAACAACCTCTACCCTCAAAAGATCACCCTTCAACACCAAAAACCACCTACAATTGTTCAAAATAGTTTGGAATAGCTCACACTAGACTCTGCTCAAATAGCTGTGATATCGCTCTGAAATAACTGTGATTGCTTAAGTGTTTTAACTGCGGTAATTGTGAAAATGATAGGTGATTTCTATTTATAACTGGGGTAAAAGAAAGTTACCTTTCCTTCCACAAACTTGAGATTCAAGACGACCTCTGGACTCTGGGCCTGGGGATTCTGTGCGACTATATCTTCTTACGAAAGAAGACATCGTGGCAAAAAATCCTAGAGTCTGAAATCTGACTCCTGGACAAAGAATGACCAACTACGGGACCGGGTCCTAGAGACACAAGGGACAAAAACAAAAAACAAAACCAACACCATGGGAAAGAAAACCCGGGGAAGGAAAATAAAGAAACAAGGGAAAGACAAGGCAAGAGCCAAAAATAGAAAACAAAAAGGGGGACCCAATATTTTGCACACAAAATGTAGCGACAGGGATACAGGGCATAGAAAATGGTGACTATCTAGGATGAATACCTTAGTGCATTCAAGAACTACAAAATCTCTGGTTAGCAAAAATTGGAACAAATCATTACTCAAAGTATCTTACTTGTAAAGAGTAACCTGTCTGAGAAAATTTGGCCATACGCAATTTAGTCCATGATCTTTCATTAGTGGTGAAGTGTGTGCTTTGGAAGGGAATCAAGTTGATGACCTCTAGGAGAAGCAAAGGAGAGGCACTAAGTATATCAAACCCCAAATTCATCATATTTTCTCATTTCCCCCGGAGAATGGAGTTTTATCCCATTTCTTTTTCTTGTTATTTTGTATGTTTCTAGGTAGGAGGGCAGTACTTCTTTCACCATCAAGCTAAAGCTTAGCTAAATTCAATGGTGGTACTTCTTTCAGCCTTCTACCCACCTTAATGTTCTGAATGGGGGAGAAAAACTCCAGACCTAGAAAGAATCTTTTAAAAGTTCAGACTTGGGTCAACCAACTAGTGCAACCGATCTACCCTCGATGTATCCGATTACTCGTCCCTTTTTTTTTTTTCAAATTTCACTGATTACCAGACACCTGGAGATAAATCTGATGAGGATTACACATAATGTACTACCAAACTTGCAAAATGACTCTGGAGACTGGACTGATTCCATTAAGTTAATCATAGATTCCTAAGTTCACTAACATGTTAAAGACAACATCCCGGAGACCAGATGTTATGTGAAGCATCCCAATCCTCACAAGAGGGAGAGAAAAATGCCGAAACCTGAAAAGGAAGACAAGAAAATGAAATAAAACAAATGAAAAAGGGTGGCGGTCCCAGAGGATGGCCAACAAGACTATTTACAAGGCAAGGTACCTCCAAAATGAGGCACCGAGAAAGAAATATTTATAAGACAAGAACTTTACATAAAATACAACTTTGGGCAAACCAACCTCATTCAAAATAATGTTTGAGAAACTATCCATTGACGGGAAATGGGATAGGTTCTCTAGTCATGGTGTTAAGGAAGTAGGTATTTTCCCCTCAGATCTCTGAGATTAGGTATGGTCCGAGCCAAAGTCGTTGGAACTTGGTGTGCTTTCCTTTCTTTTCCCGGGCCTTGTCCCATAGCAGGACCAAGTCCAAAATTTGAAAATCCTTGTATTGGGCTCTTCGGTCAAACCATAATTTTACCACTGCTTGATGATGCATGAAATGTTCAAGGGATGCATCTCACTATTCCTCCATCTACACTAGATTTAGGATCCAAACTTCCAGGATATTATCCCGGTTGCTGAATTCCTGCATAAACTGCAAAACTGGGATCTGTAAGTTGATTGGGAATACTGGGTTCTGGCCATAAACTAGATGGAATGGGGACATTCCAAGGGTGGCCTTAATTCAAATGTGATCCACCTAGAGGGTAAATCTCAAATTTTGGTGCAAAACTTGGGGATTCTATTCTAGCAGGGGTTTGATCACTTCAAGTAGATTTTTGTTTGTCAATTTAGCAACATCGTTCCCCTAGGGGTAATAGTTTCTGGAAAAATTTAGAGTGATCTTCTGATTATAGGTCCATTCAAGTAATTGCATCGAATAAAATTCCAGACCATTGTCACACACTATGGCGAAGGGCATTCCAAATCTCATGACTATGTTTTATTCCAGGAATTTAATAACTACGTCTGTCGTGTTGTTTTTGCAAGGTATAGCTTCAGACCACCGAGTGCAGTAATCAGTTGTAGTAAGGATGTATCAGTGTTTGGAAGATGAGTTTGGGTTGATTTCCCTGATGAAGTCAAATTCCCATTGGGCGAAGGGCCTAGCCTCAAAGACTGGTTGTAAATGCATAGTCAGGTTACGCTCACGATGTACTACGGTCTGACAAGTGTGGCATCTCTGAACGTGAGTGTAAACATATTTAAATATACAGGGCCAATAGTATCTAGACCAAAGTATTTGATGAGTGATGGTGTCAACTAAGCCATGCCCAGTTCCAAACTTCCCATAGAATTCTTTGATCATTTTCACAGCTTGATCCCTGCCAATGCACTGAAGATACACTCCCTTGTAGTTCTTGCGGTAAAGCATAGAGTTTTTAATCATGAAGTGAGTGCTTTTCATCCCTAGAGTGTCACATTTATTGGGAGGTAACCCCTCTAGGCATTTGTTGTTTAACATCAAGAACACCAAATCTATGTACCAAGGGTCTCAGGTGATGGACTGCACCGTGTAAGTTTAACATTCTATGCAGGGAGTTTCTTCTGCCATTGCTCGACTTAGTCCCTGGCCTTGGACTATCTTCATGGGTTGCATTTCCAAGTCATATTCCTAGAGGATGGCCATCTATTTCCCCCATCTTTCACCCAATTCACTCTGCATCAGCAGAGATTTCACAGCCTGGTCCGGGATGATAGCATGTACCTTGCTCCAAAGAATATAATACCAGAATTTCTTCACGGCGTGAACAAGAGAAAATGTCTGCTTTTCCAATGATGAGTACCAGACTTTGATGTTCTTGAAGGGTGAGCTCATGAAAGCTATGGGTCATTTTTCCCCTTTGACCTTTTGAGTCAATACTGCCACGGTAGAATGCGATGAAGCAAAGGAGTAAATGTAGAATGGGAGGGAGTAGTCCGGACTAGCTAGGACAAGTGCCTCCATTATCGTCTGTTTGATCTGGGAAAATGCCTTCTTTGCTTCAGGACTCCACTCAATCTTGGTATCTTTTTTCATCATCTCGTTGAGTGGTTGGACTATCTCAGTAAATCCAGTGATGAACCGCTGGACAAAGTTGATCTTCCCAAAGAAGGATCACATCTCTTTCTTGCTGCTGGGCATTTGTAGGTTTAGTAGCGCTTCAACTCTCTCAGGGTCAATGGATATACCCTTCTCAGAGATGATGTGCCCAAGAAAATTCCCTTCAGTGACCCAAAATATGCACTTATTGGGGTTGAGGGATATTTCATACCGGTGACATCTCTCGTAGATCTGGGCGAGGTGGGCGGAATGGTCATGCCTGTCCCAGGAAAAGATGGTCAAATCATCCATGTAGATGATTATACATGGATTCACAAGGCCCTTGAAAGAAATGTCCATAGCCTTTTTAAATGTGGCCCCTGCATTAATTAAGCCAAAGGGCATCCTCCAATATGCAAACTTTCCCCACTTGGTGGTGAACATCATTTTCTCTCTATCTTTGTACTTAACTATGACTTGGTTATATCTGAAGTACCCATCTAAGAAAGACATCATTTGGGATCCATTCACTATTTTCAACACCTCATCTAACAAGGGGAGAGGGTGATTATCCTTCTTGGAGGCTCTATTCAAGTTTCATAAATCCGTGCAAAGGTGAATTTCACCGCTCTTCTTTCTCACAGGGACCAAATTGGCAACCCATGTAGTGTACCAGATTGGAAAGATTATCCAGGCTGACAGAAATTTTTCCACCTCTTGACAAATTAGAGGCTCGATCAGTGGGTTGACTGGTCGTTGCTTTTTCTGAAAAGGCTTAGCATCAGGTTTCAGGGGGATGGTATGAGTCATAATGGATGTGTCGTATGTTTTCAAATCCTCATATCTCCATGAAATTACATATATGTATTCTTGGAGAACCGTGAGAATCTTCTCCTTCTCCTTAGGGGAGCAAGAGGTGCCAATGTGTATCATCTTTTCTTCACCGGGCTGGCCGATGTTTAATTTCTTGAATTTTCCTCCCTCAGAGGAGGATGACATATTTTCTCAACCCCGAGGGTCTGAGTCAAAGATACATTCATGCATGACCATCCCCTTAGGATTGGTGTTGGTAGGTAGGACCATGATTCCATCATCTTTGTCACCCTGTCTAGTATCATCATGGTCTCGTTCCTCCACTATTTGGTCCTCAAAGATACCAACATTGGCCATGAAGGCTAGGATATGTTGATCATCCTCAAAAACCTAAAAGTGGGTGACATTATCTAGGATGGACGGGGTGGGAATCATCTCAACCAAAAATCTCTAGATTCGTGAACCAGCCATGGGCTCTAGTGTGCTAGCAGAAACAACGAGGGCATTCGGGACATAATTATGTCACTGGGGGATAAGATCAATGCCTAAGGCATCGGAATATTTAATAAGGCTCCATGCCCGATTGTGATATGTAGGCAGCCTTTTCTCATTACATGTATACTGACTCTGGATCTATTTGATAATCAACTCTGAATCACCTAGAGCCCGGAGGTGGGTGATCCCTTTCCTTAATGCAAATAGGAGTCCTAGGATCAAAGCTTCATACTTCGTAATGTTATTTGTGCAGTTGAACTGTAGCCTATAGGATACAAGGAAGGATTTCCCTCGTGGATTGATTAATTCTACTCCAGCCCCACAACCTTGTTTGGATCGGAACCCGTCAAACTTAAGGGTCCACAAATCGTTACTTGTAGTCTAGAGCTGAGGAGCGGGAACAGTCTTTGGATTAAATTTGGGAGACTTGGGAGCAGCTTCCTCTTACACTGTTGGCATATGGGTAAGGTTTTCCTCTAGAGGGGTTTGGGATTGAGATCCCCGGGAAAATTACATCGAAGAAGTGCCTCCATTAGGAATATTGACTTCCAGGGAATCAGCTGTATGCTCTTTGTTCCAGAAGGCATCGATGTGTTGGGTAGCGATAGAAAGGCAAGGCTCACACTCTAGCTTTGAATGTTTCTAATTGTGTACCCGACACCAAGTGCCAGACAAGAGCATAGCGGGGGTCGTAGCAGCACCCTGAGAGTTAACCTCAACCCTCAAATTTTCTTCTAGGTACTGGGTTCTCTGCAAGACTATGGTATCCTCCCCGAGGGTGAAATTGAACGTTAAGATTTCAAAGGGTTGGTACACCCCCAAGGAAGTCTCAGAGAAGAAGAAATCACTAACCTTCCCGACTTCGGTAAGGGCCTTCTTCATCTACGGCTAAACTCTCAACCCAGATCTTGTTTGATTCTCCTTCCCATGGGAGCCACAACTGGGAGAAGTCAGTTGAAAAGTATCTGTTCAAGGACTTAGACCAATTCTGACTTAATAACATCCCATAAGTCTCTAGGATGTCCACCACTTGGATATTGATTATACTGGCTATTCTGGGGTCCCAGATAAGTTGTATCCAGACATACTTCAATTCCCCCACCATTTTCATGGCAGTTTTATCTAGTTGAATCATCTAGCCATTAGATGGGGTGGTATGGAATCTGAGCTTCTAGCATATGGATAAGGGCATGATGTTGCCCGAAGCTCTGGAGTCTACTAGGCAGTTGTGTATGTTTTTGCCTTGGATATTTAGGCCTAGTAGGAAGGGAGGATCTTTATTGTTTCCCCAGAAGATAGCCGCATTGGCATCCTCAAAAGAGACAGTCTTGGGTGGGCGACTGACAACCTCTAGGTTTCCCAAGAGCTTCAGAAGAGACTTCTCCTGCTTGGGAAAATTTAGCAAAACCTCCATCAAGGTCATGGAGGTGGTGGTTTGTTTTAATGCCTTTGTAATGTCAAATCTTCCTCTTGGGAATTGGTGGCTTCCCTAGGCTAGGTCTTTCACTTGGTTAGAGCTAGAACCTTTTGGAGGGGCGGGCTGATCAGTTGTATTGTCCTAGGGAGGATTTTCCTTGGCGGGAGGTATCAGCATGTAAACTGGTCCTTTACCAGCCTGGCTCTGCATGTTGTAAGGAGGTCATGGGTTGGTGAAGGAATTGGCCTCAAATGCTAGAATTGATTCATCAAAGAATCCCTGCAATTCAGATTCTTCTTCATCTTCTCCAGAGGATCCGAAGAAGATGGTCTCATAGGTGAATGCACCATGATTTGGCTCTTGCACTGGAGGTTCTGGGGGAGTAGCATCATGCGATTGTTGCCTGTCCAGCTGGGAAATCATGATGACTTTCTCTAGCGTGGAACAATTTACCTCATTGTGGAAGCCTGTGTCATGCAATATACACAAATTGGTCATGGGCTAGAAGTCTGTGACCGGTGTGAAATGTGATGGTCCAGCACCATTTTGATTGGCATTTTGGTTTGGAGGTGGACCTCCGGTGTTTGATTTACTGTTCCATTGTTGTTGGTTGGGTCGAGGCCCATTGTTGAAGTTTCTTCCTCCGGCGTTGTTTCGTTGACTAGAGAAAATATTCCCTCTCTGGGAGTTGGAATTCTAGGGTGCATAGGACACTGCCTTCATCTAACCCATGTCCATAGTTAGGGTGGACAATATTCATCAGAGGGATTCAACCTTGACGGTCAACTGAGTGTTTGTGTCATAGTGTGATAGTTGTCATTGTTGGTTCCCTAGGAAGGTAGCAGTATTCGCCAAAGTTGAGGGTGGCAATCCTCCAGCCACAGACAACTAAAAGAAGGGCACTCCGAGTGGTTGTGTCTAAGGTTGTTGTGCCTGCTATGGCTAATTCCAAGGGAATAATTCCAGACCTAGTATTGCCTGAGTCTGTGATGGATAAACATACCGAGCCTACTGGTCTATTGGTGGTGGTGGGGATTCATTGCCATCGTGGGGGCACCCATTGCTAGATTAGGGTTATATCCCCCGGCATATGGAGTTCTGCTGGGGATCATGTTGAAGGGCGTGCTCTACCCAATCCCACCCAAGGATTTTTTGAGTCCATGCGATAGTTTTAGGGCTAGGTTGTAAACTTTTGCCAAAGTGTCCCGGTCACCCGCGACGGTTGTTCTCTAGAGGAGAGTGGCAATGAAGGGGTCCATCACATTAAGATAGGTCTGTATGGTTACTTCCGAGGATGGAATGAAAGGTCACATGCACTGCTTCAGGGCGCATTGGAACCGATGATTAAATGTTGCAAGGGGTTCATTGGGTTCCTTCTTGATGGAAATGAACTGGCTATGGGACCAAGCTGGGTCCATGTGTATGCGAAAGGAAGCCAGGAAGGCATCCTCCATGTCCTACCAACTGTTGATGGAGTTGGCAGGAAGGTTTAGGTACCAGTCCATCTCGCCCTATCCCAGGGATAGGGGAAACATCCAGGTCACAACATCTTCATGTTGGATCTGGTGTTGGGTCATGGCATCTTTTTATGCCTGTAAATGTTCTTTTGCAGTTCATGAGCCTAAGTGCTCGTATCATGGGAAAATCTTCTCTAGGTGTGAGGGTAAGTCATTGGCTATGCCTAGAAAAGTTCCCATGGGGGACCCAGTGTTACCGAAGTATGCAGCCATTTGGGGAACTAGATTTTGAGCAAGTTGAATGCTGGTTCCAGGGATTGTCTGAGAAGTTTGGATATTTTGAGGTATACTAGATGCCCAGACAATAGTGGTTGGTGCGGTCTTTGAGGTCCATTTCTTTTGAGCAGGAGGCTCGAGTTCGACAAACCTTCCAGGGTTAGGGGCTGATCTAAGGATCCTCTCAAATTTTTCTCTAGAGAAAGACCCAATCCCGTTGAAGGCTTGACTCCTTAAACTATGGCTTGGGGAACCCTCAGGAGGTGTAAAATTAGAATCTTGAGAGGGGGATGAGTTCATGCCCTCCTTCTAGCACCATTTTCTATTGACGGGACTTTGGTGACCGAGTCCACCAGCAATTGTAAGTTGTCACCAGGTACCGGGGTACCATCCAACTTCACCTGCAAAGGTTATATGGGGAAATGAGATTCCCCGGGCCTCCAAGCACCTGAATGTCAGGTCTCGACAGTGCGGGGCTCGGTTGGGAGATCTGACTATTTTTTCAAGGGGGATAGCTGGTTCCTTCAACTCGTTCTCTCTAGGAATTCAAATATGTGAGGCTTCTCCAAGCATTCTACAGTTAGCAAATAAATTGAAAAAGATCCTGTAGAGTTAGAAATATTTGATCTACCTATAGTTATGCTAAACATTCAATACATCAATAATGCTCTGATATACTACACTAAATACTGAAGAAATACACAACCATCAGTTCATATTTTATCAGTAGCAAGGGAAAGGAGGTCGTTAATCTACTTAAAGTAACAGAGAAGAAGACATGAAGAACATTAAACATAAAATACCATTAACTCAGAAGACAAAGTGCCAACAATGTCATTGCAATAAATCTCTCCTCTTCATTAACATTCCTTCCAGCGAGCATTGGTGCATGGTACAATGGTGTCTCCAAGGGAGAATCTGACTATTGAAAACTGAAAGACTATGGAGCATTGAGCGAGCTACAACTAAGAATTGAGAAAATAAGATTGCTATTGAGTCTCGACTGTAAAATCATCAATTTTGTCAATCCTTGGAATAGGGCTAGACTTATTATTTATACAAATTTTCCTTTTAACGCTAACCGTAACCCTATTTTATTTCTTTCCATAAAATATATTATCCGGTGGCCGGTACAACCTGCACCACTTTACAAAAGACCTCGAGACAGAGAAGGTCTGACATGTCAGAAGAATAAAACAAGAAGATGGAGTGGAATAATTGGCATTGAGAAGAGAGCTGGGAAGGAGAAGAAAGAAATCTGATCCCCCAAGAATCGAGGCTACATGCCTCATAAATGAGAAAAGTGGCACCCTATCTCCAATGTGCCAGGTGTACTTTTGAAATGGTGCCTCGAGAAGACCAACTTGTTAGAAAACTTCTCGCTGATCCCACATGCCTTGATGTAGCTCACTACCTTTTGACAACCTTTATTAACTACTTTGAAAGTGACCAGTCAGATTTGGGGATGGGGATGCAAATCACCAAAAGAATACAAAAATGTAGGATCTGGGACTCCGAGATTCGGGAACTTACGTTCCAAAAGAATAATGAATACAAAAACACTTATGTTTTCTTTGGCCCCTGGATCATCTTTATTGTTGCTTATTTTCATTAAAGGTCTGGATGCGACAAGAGATTCCATCTTCATCAACTTCTTTAAGGCCAGCCCGCCGGTACTTAGCCACCTCAATCTGTTCCACTAGTTCTGAAACATTCCCCTTAAATTCATCAGCCATCTTTGCCACATCATGGCCACTGAGTACCATGCGAGTTATTCTTGTCATTTGGGCTCCATCTATCCCCTCTAGGGATTGATACCTTGACTCTGTTAGCTCATCAAACTTCCCCAAAACATACTCCTTCGACGTGCATGTGTTAGTGCTAAATGGATCAGCTCTAGAGAGCTTCATAACAAAAGACTTGTACAAATTGAAAGAATATTTTACTGCATTAAATTTATCCCGCAATGTCCCCACCAGTTGCTTGATTATCCCCAATGTGAGGTCAATTCTAGAGTGCTAGGTTCTCAAAAAATCAAAGGAATCTTCCCCCAAAATTCCTAACTCAGAAACAATCTCTTCTCCGAGGCCGAGGAGCTCTTCTAACTCAACTTTCCATGCCTCGTAATTCTTAATGTCTGCCTCCAATATATTGATGGTGGTTTTTGCCTGATGTAAGACATGGCAGGTTGCATATAGGTCTGGGAGGGTACACTAGGAAGCGTCGAACATTTCCCAACTGTGAGGCGACCTATTCATCGACCACTTGGGCCTTCT
This sequence comes from Thuja plicata, assembly GCA_018584345.1. Taxonomy (NCBI): domain Eukaryota; kingdom Viridiplantae; phylum Streptophyta; class Pinopsida; order Cupressales; family Cupressaceae; genus Thuja; species Thuja plicata. Next base: position 62,976 of record MU220237.1, on the reverse strand, counting down.
TTTTCATCGCCCGTAGCGAGTCTATGTCACTCCGTGGTAGTGGTGCATCAAATGCAAAGGCCTCTAGAGGTATAACATTGATAGGTTAGACCAGCTCAGTTAGCAACCCCATAAGGTTTGCATTTTTCTCTTTCTCTGTCTTGAGCTTTTGAGCCTCCTTTTCATAGCAAGCCTGTACTGCCTTGGCCGCTTCTTTTAACAGGTCTACCTCACCCTATTTTCCCCTCTTCCCCAGTGACACCTCTATGATATTATAATCTCTATCCTTGGTCATTGCTTCATTTGTGTCTAGGAGAGGTGTTGCTATCACTGCAACTTTTTCTCCACCCAGCCTGGTTTGAAGAGTGTGAACCGTCCAGGATTTCTTGGCCTTCGGCAGGTTCTGGGCCTGAGCCATCATCTCAGGAAGAGAAAGATGAGCCTTGGGGGTTGGTGGGGACTCCCTTTTTCTAGTTTCTATTAACCATTGTGGCAGTAGGGGTGGCTTATTAGCCAAATCTTGTTCTTGTGGCCTCTCCCCGATATCCTCCTGCACCTCCTCGGTAGTGTGGGTCTCTCCCAGCTCTTTTCCTGTATCCTCTAATTCATTGGAAAAGTTTCCCTTGTGACATATTTTTCTTTTTCCCCACCATCTGTATCTTTGACCATGTTTGGATCTTCATCGGCCATCCTGGGGGTTTCTTCTTCTTCTTGCTACTGTTCTTCTTCAGCTTCTGTTGCTAGGGTGTCCTTTTCTATTGGTACATCATTTAGTAGTGGGGGAGGCAATTGGCCAAGGTTTAATGTTTGGGCCGCAGTGATTACCTCCCCAAAGGTTACCTTTAGGAGTGACATTTGGAGCACGACAGTTGGGGTCATGGTTGTTACCAAAGGTCTGGTTTCCCCAGTCGATGCCATTTTCTCACTTTGTTCCTATTGGTCCACTCCCATATCCCGTATCTCTAGGACTTTGGAGGAAATATCTTGTTCTGTCTCTTTCTCTTCTTCTACCTACTCCTCCTGCTCCTGTGCAGGTTCATGTTTTGGAGCTTCTTCTTGCTCTGGGTTTTCGGACTTCAGCTACTCAATGTCCCCCTATAAATTCCCAAACTCGTCAGTTGTAAAAACATCATCAAATTTATCCTATGGGGGAGGATCGATAAGGACATGAGCAGGCTCTGGTTCCCTCTCCAGATCTGGGGAGTCAGAAGAAAGGATTTCAACTTGTGGGATCTGAGGCATCCCCAGCTTTGGCTAGGTCTTGGGCCTTGGGTTAAGTCTTTTCTTTCTCCTAGTGACTAAGGGTGGCCCCACATCCCTTAGTACTGCTTGTTCTTCTAGATCCACCCCAGTTGCCTTGACCATTAGGGCCACTAGTTAAGGGGAGGAGGGAGGACAAACTGGTTCGGTCATGAGTACCCAAGTAGCCACCCATGTGATTAAATTCTCCATCATTTGTTGGGAGGCCAATGTTGATTGCTTTAGCTATTCTTTTATTGGGTTCTCCTGCTCAATTGGGGTCTCCATTATTCCTTTTCCCTTGTCTCCTCCTTGTGGAGAAGTCCTGGCTCCCGGGGTTAACTTTGGCACCGGCTGGGCAGCCTTGCAGACACTCCCGGGGCACACCTTCTTAAAGTACGCGTGGCTGCGTTTGACCATGTTGTTGGTGAAATCTTCAATGGTGGGCCCCTCCTAGTCCACTAGTGGGAGGGCCAACTTATCGATCCCTTTTTCTTTGTATTGGGGATCTATTGTGGATCTGGACTCTGAGAAGTCATCTAGAAATCTCTGGAGCTTTAACCTTTCCATCATTCCCATGGTCATCCAGACGTAATGCCAGCTCCAAACTTCCATGTCATCCTGAAAATCTTCCCAGAAGTCGTTCATGTGGTATTGGTGGGGCTTCAATGCCTGGGGAAGTGCCGACGTAATTTTTCCATGCAAATCAAAATTCTTTCACGCCAAGTAGAATTCTGCTAAGTTGTAGCTTTTGAGCTCATTGTCTACTTCCTTGGTCTCGGCCAGACTGCACGAGTAATTCCCACAAGTAATTGGGAATGGGATGTTTGTCACCTTCTTCAAGGCATAGAAGGCATGTAGCTCCATTATTTGTCTATAATATTCTAAGAGAATTATCTTGTTCCCATAATGTTTGGGTAACAAGTAAGGTTTCCTAAAGAAGCCGGTTACCCTTATTTATATATGTTGCTGGAACTGTATATAATAATGGCCATAACTTCTGACCAGATTCATCACGTCTATGGAGAGGTGGTATCCTGCATCTCGAGTAGGTGTTATAAGGTTGTAATAGATAAAGGCATCATTCACACGATAGAAACTAGGGAAACTGGCCTCCCATTAGATTTGTGGGAAAAAGTCCCATCGAGCCTTCTGACCCGGGCCAATCCCAAGTATGCCTGATGTAAGTAATCCATTGGTGGTAGGTCATTATTGTGTTAGGGCCTAGGAAAAATAATAATTCATATAGAACTTTAACTTTTGAACCACCTGTAGAAACTGAGAATCTACATGGTTGGAGATAATGGCGCCCCAATCAAAATATTCTTCCTTGGTGGAGATGCCAAGCAGAAAATAGTACATCCATGCTGAGAATTATTGGGCATGGGGTTGCCCAAAGACCTAGGATAGTGCTATTATCCCCATCTGGATACTTTCCTTAAATTCAGACTCGGGGAGTTCTAGCTTCATTCTCTTTGGATCCCTCTTCGGGGTTTTGAGCAAGTGCATATTCATGTATATCCAGGCTGCTTCCTCCGACTGCTTGAATTATGCTAAGGCATCTGATCTAGTAACCATAGTGGGGTTGTCAAAATAAGGGATCCCTAACCCCATCTAAAAATTTGCGGCATCAAGAGACGCCATGGGGGTGGGATATCCAGTTGGTTCTGGGGCTGCAAGCATGACAGCCCAGACGAAAGAGTTGTAGTGCAATGAAAGAGTGAGGATTAAGTCTGGGGCCTACATGGAGCATTTAAAATAGGTGGCCTTGAGAATCCCAGAATCCTCGACGCTGATCGCTAGCTGATCCCCGGCTTGTCACTGAATGTACATTATTTTCACCAAGGCCTGTATCTCGTCCCACATCCCAACACTAGTGTCAGTAATCAATTAAACTTTGGAATCAATCTTTGATCCCATGATGGTGTTGTCCTTCACGTATTTCATACCAAGGGGCAATTTTTCCAAAGCTCTCTCCAATTTAGATTTTATGGTTGCCCTGGTGACTGCCGCAGAAGGAAGTTTCAGACTCCCAGGTGGTGAAGATGTGGAAGCCTCAGACATGATGGAAGTATATTGTTGTGGAAACCTGCAAGGCAAGGCGATGGTCAGAATGTATGGATATATAATACTCTGGGATCTGGAGATCTTACCACTATGGCACTTTTTTTCACTGAGAAGTTAGTTTAATTCAAAAATCCTAGAAAGTATATATATTTTGCAAACTTGAAATTTAACCAATATTCGGGCCCGGGGGTCTCATCATACTTAGCAAAAGAAAAATGTGGGTTGGGTGAGGATAAGAGACCTGAGGTCTAGAAGGCTAACCGTTGGAAGGTGTGAAAAAAGTGCACTGTCAGGCCCACGTGGGCGTCATGTGGCTATGCAATAAATGGAAGTTATGGCGACGGCGGTGGAGCCAACTATCCAAATGCACAAAAAGTGGAGGCCACTTAGACAGTTTTGATTGCATACATGGGACATAAATGGGACAGTTATTAAGGCTAGTTTATGAGGAGAGAGAAAACCACCTAGTTGAAACCAGCTGAGAGCTGAGTTTCAACCAGGTGGTATCCTGCATGGAACGAGATTGCGAATTTTGTGAATGAGAACAAAGGAAACACGATGATCTTGCTATGAAAATGGGTGGATATTCATAAAATATACATCATATATAACATATATACATCGGGGCTGAAAGTTATATAAATTTAGAACAGAAGGATATACATTAAAATACACTAAATACATAGCAGAGCCGAAATGGAACGACTATCGTAAAAAACAATGCACAAAAATGTACAAAACTACAACATTTACGTAATATACTACATCTGGACAGAGGGCGGACAACCCTTTGGCAGAGCTGACCCACCAACAGGCGGAAAAACCAGATGACCAAGACAAAAACAAACAAGGAAACAAGAGGGAAAACACAAACAAATGAAAACAAAGAAAAAGTAGAAGTGGAAGAAGAACCAGGAACACCCACCTAAGAACCAGAGAAAGGAAGGAAGTCAAGGTTCTGAATGCTCTACAACAACCTCTACCCTCAAAATATCACCCTTCAACACCAGAAACCACCTACAATTGTTCAGAATGGTTCGAAATAGCTCGCACTAGACTCTGCTCAAATAGTTGTTATATCACTCTGAAATCATTGTGATTGCTTAAGTGTTTTAATCATGGTAATTTTTAAAATGACAGGTGATTTTTATTTATAGCCAGGGTAAAAGAAAGTTACCTTTCCTTCCGCAAACTCTAAAATCAAGCCACTCTGGGCCCAGGGATTCCGTGTGACCATATCTTCTTACAAAAGAAGACATCATTGCAAAGAATCCCAAAGTCCAAAATCCGACTCCTGGGCAAAGAATGATCAACTCCGGGACCGGGTCCCGGAGACACAAGGGACAAAAACAAAAAGAAAAACCAACACCGTGGGAAAGAAAACCCGGGGAAGGAAAAAAAGAAATAAGGGAAAGACAAGGCAAGAACCAAAAATAGAAAACAAAAAGGGGGACCCAACATTTTTCACACAAAATGTAGGGACGGGGATGTAGGGCATAACACCTTATACATGAGAAAATTCAAAAAAAAATAAAATCAGAAAATTCAAAAAGCCAAAAACATTTGAAAAAGAGAAAAAGTGCCTTGGTGAAAACCTAGCAATAGGAGCCTTGGTAAAAAAAAAGAGAAAAAGAGAAAAGGAGAAAAAGAGCAATAATCCCAAGACGTGAAAACCTGGAAACAGGCACCTTTTGTCCCTTAGGTGTTTTCCTAGTTGTATTTTTATATATTGTGGTTTCCTCATCTCACTTGTCCATATCCTCATTGCATCCATCATTCGTGCATTACCCTAATAAAGTCTTAGAGCTGCATTTTGTCGCATATCAAGTTCAGTTTCCCTAAGTTTCACATTGCTCACATTTACCACTTGGGGGCACACATCGTAGATTTTGGTACCAACCAGATTCAATAGTGCAACATTTTGGTCACACATCAGAAGAAGATTTTCAGATTCAGGAGAAACATTTTGGAACTTTTGATGAATATCATTGTTCAACCCTAAACACTTTGATCGCATAACATGATCCTTGACTCTCATTGCCTTATTTTATCAGGATTAAAAATTGACACACCCTAAATGATCAAAATTGTCTGGAATTCTTCTTTGAAAATCTTGATACATTTCACAAACACTTGGAATTTTTGGATGAGTTTTTCATTGCCTTTTTCGAGTCATGTTCATTTTAGGTAATCAAGGATGTTCCAACTAGATTGGCCATGATAAGGGACATGATGTTTTCTTAAGCTTTTGAGTGACTATTTTGAGGAAGATTCTTTAACTTGTGTGAATTAGTCTAAGGACATGGTCATCCAAGAACCATAGATGACATTCATATAGGATGGAGGGTTAACCTTTGTTTGTTTACACAAAAGGATACCTTGGTTATTTAGATTTTCCATATCTTAATACCAACATCCACTTGCAACATTGAATTTGATTAAACTAGTATTCATACTCCCATAGTTGGTCATCCAACTAGTGAGGGTTGTACTTGGTTTTGTAGAAGGGGTTACCACACGAGGGAAAGTTGTATTCATATTCTTATGATTGCAGTGGCACCAGTAAGGATTGTATCGACTCCTACTTCCACAATGCTCTATGATGAAAATATATCTCAGTTTGCATTCCTTTTGCAAACCTCGAGGACAATTAGTTGCATTACATCTGCATGTTAGATTAATTGCATTTTGCATGTTAGATTAATTGCATTCTACATGTTAGATTAATTACATTCTGCATGTTAGATTTAATTGCATTTTTCATGTTAGATTAGTTGCCTGTTTGCTTTTTAGCTTAAATGTGTTCTTCAAAGCTTAGTTCTCAAATGGCTTGTCTTTCTAGCAATTTTCCAAGTTCAAGGGGGGGATAAAAGTTGACTGCACTTCATCAATTTAATGGTTTCAATTCATTCAACATGAGATTCTCCTTTTAATTCATCATCATTACTCATTATTCATTATATATTCATATCATGAGAAAAACAAGAAAAAAAAAAAAAAACATTAATCATTATTCATTTATCCATTTCATCATTTAGAGTTGCATATCATAAGTTAAATTGCATACATCCAAAAACAAAAGAGATAGTTGCATTTCATTTTTCATAGCACTAAGTATTGCTTTCATTGCATTGTATAATCCATACATGGTTAAATCAGAAAAAACATATAGAGATAAATTGCATTAACATCATTTGCATCCATTGATCTATGTCCTACTCTAAGACATTTGAATCCATAGCACAATAGAAATTAAATGCATCATAGAAACATGTAGATATGCATAAAGGGAAATATCATAACATAAATCAGTACATCAAAGGTACATCAATACAATGGTCCATACAACAAAGTCCTAATCAAAAAAATACATATGATACAATGTTGTATATCTTGGGTCCATATCTGTCTCATGACCCAGTAGGGCCACTTGATCCATCTCTGGCCAAACTTGTGCCTGAACCCCCTGCACCATTGGGATCTCTATCACCTGGTCTATCCTGTGCACTAGGAGGTGCCTGACTAGTGCTCGCACTGGTAGGTAACTGAGCCAGAGTAGCTAGAAACTACTGCAGTATGGTCGTAACCTAATCTAATCTCACTATCACTGCAGTCATCCCTGCCTATAACTCCCAAACATCGTGCACTATATCATCTGTAACAGGAGGCACTTGAGGTGCTTGTGATGCTGGAGGAGCCTATGGTGCCTGAGGTGCTTAGGGTACCTGCGGTATCACCTATGCTATGCTGACCTATGGGTCCACCTGTGGTATCTGTCCCTGTACAAGAACCTATCTAGCCACCTGGACATGTCTATGCCTATGTCTAGCCAAATCTGCATCCACTCTCAATGGAACCTAACCCTAAGGTACTTGTCCACTTTCTCACCTCTGCCTAGGCTATCTAAAACCACCACCTTGGCCTCTTGCATGTCTGCCTCTCATCTGAGGACCAGCTGCTCTCTATACCTATGGCGCTCTCGGTACCCTCTGAAATCTGCACTGATGTGATCTACCGCCATCATCCCCATCATCCCCACCATCACCGTCATCATCTAAAAGCTCATCCACATCAGGAATGGGCTCTGTCAGATCTATGAATCTCATGAACCGATGTCATAAAAACCACTCTCGGTACTCTGCTGACATCCCCGCATCTGCCACCTATGGCATCAGATCCCAAACACCATATTCGAGTTGAACTATCTACAAGCAAGCTGAATGGTAATCAACCTGTGCTCCCCACATTGACCTCTCTGCCCGTACTCTAGCATATAGTGCCATACCCTGCGGCATATCCTGCATCTGACCAAACTGGTGTAGCACTCTCCCAGAGAAAAATCTCTCAATCACCAATGGTGATTGGCCTATCATCCATCGAGGTGCAAACATATAGGGTAAGTCATCATCATCCTCTTGCCACCTCACACACTACAGATACGGCCTCCATACCATCTGATCAATATCATCGATCGTGCGTCTCCAAAAATTGACCTTGCCTAGACGATGCTGGACAACCATGCCATCATATAGAAAGGCATACAGATAACCATGACCCTGTACTTGAGCTGAGACTGGCCTCATAATAGATAGATGCTACCATGTCCATAACTATAATAGTACTGCACCTATAGAAATGGATGCACTATGCCGATATACAATCTCATGGAGATCATGATACAATTGTGCCAAAACACAAGAACCCCAATCCAATCTCTGTGGATGTGCAATCAGGTCCTCTAAAATCTGGCCCCATACGACTGCAAAATCATGACCTCTCCTATCTGGTAATAATAATCCCCCTATCACAACTCCTAATAATGCTGGTAGAGTGGGAAATGAGGCAAACTGTGCCCATGTAATGCAATCATCATCAATGGTGTTGTCTCCAAACACCCATCTGCATACACTGCTATCATATACTGAATCATAATACACCCGCTCTCCATGAGTCAGAATCCTCAATAGTCTATACACATCCTCTGGCGTAATAGTCATCTCGCCCAGAGGTAAATGAAAGGTATTATGGTTAGAGTGCCATCACTCTGCTATAGTTGTCAACAAACCTTGGTTCAACTAAAACCAAGGGAGGTCTAATAGGAAAATAAGTCCACAAGTCTCCATAGTACGCCGCTTACGAGGTGTAAGCTCATCTACCAAATCAAAAATCCATAACGCTACACTTTGCACCCGCAACTTGCGGTAATGCTCCTACATTTTGACACAAAGTGCATCATGTTAGTTTTTCTCTTTGTGAACCATTCTAAGTCAATCACAAAATACTAAATCTATCTTTGCTCTAACTTGAGCGTATCAACTTATTGCCATTAACCTCTATACCGTGAGACAAAAGGACAATTTGTAATCATTTTTAATCATATCTGGTTGACCTATCAAACATTTATCATTATGACTTTTCTAATATCCTAAACACTACGTGACATTCTGGATGAACATTTTCTAGCTTGAAACCTAATTGAGTCATCTAGACGATCAATCGAACTAAGTTCATCTATTTTCCTATATCAAATTTTCAACTTTATGGTAGGCGGCACTTAACTTAGTATACGCAGATTTTTAAGCCACGCAGCTTTTTAAACTTTAAAAGAGGCTCTTTACCACACCGAGGTGACACTTAACCAAATAGGCGGCCTTTTGCAGGCCTACGCAAATTTTAATACCTCATATGCAGCTTTTAAAACATGGTGTTTTCAGGCGGCTCATTTCATACTTTGGGTGACAATTCTGACTTGGCTCCTACGTGGCTAAGGATTGAGCATACACGGATTTTTACAGTGTGGACGTAACTTTTAACTACCCTACGCAACATTATACCTATCCTACGCGACATTTTGCTAAACTTTTTTCTAAAAATCAATAAAAACATGTTTTAAATGTTATTTTAAGAGTAATAAATGCACTAAGGGGGTTTGAACCACTCACTGGAGGTACGTAGTCAGGAGGTCTCTGATATCTGCGTTCTCACTCAAACCTGTACTCTCAAATAGGGACCACCATCGCTATCAATTGTTAATAACTCAGAGCAAATTCTCAATAGTGAAAAGTGAAAATGAATAGTAATTTTGGGTTTTTCAACCTATTTAAGCTATTTTAACCTATTTTATGAGATTTTTGACCCAGTCAAACCTAATTTGCTTATTCTGCTCACTAGGGGCATTTGTTTGACATCTTGCCACATTATTGTTTATCGAAATTACGATCATCATGGATCTATCCTATCAGCTTTATTCATCAACAACTTTTCCTTCCGATCAATATGATTTCATTTTTGAGGGGGCATCATCATATCATCAAATTGGAATTCTGCATCATATCTTGTATCAAATCTAGGGCATTAAAATTTCAATATTTATCAATTGGAGTTTCATATCAGAGCATCATATCAGGATATCATATCAGAGGTTCCATATCAGGGTTTCATATCGGGGTTTGTAATGTCCCCATTTTAGAGGTAGTTTGATTTAATTAATCTAATTAATTAAGTTGTCCAAAATAATGATTATTTTATGAGGATGACTAATTGATTATTTTAATTAAATTACAAAGTGGTATTAAGTTAATTATTTATAAAGTTATCAAATAAATAAATATTAAAAGGTAACTTTATATTTAATTAATTTAATAAAGTGACTTAAATAAAATAATATATCATAAAATCACTTAACAAAAATAAAATAATTTCTAGAAGCTTCTCGATTTTGGGCCAACTTCTTGAGGAAAAAGTATAAATAGACATCATGGGCCTCATTCTCATCATCCCGGAATTGATGAGTGTTTGATGTGATTATTTGGTGGAGAAGCCAGCTAGGGTTTCAGCCATTGGAGGATCTATGAGGATGAAAACCCTCATTGGTTACGCAATTTTGAGGCTGTGAAATACCAGCTAAATTATTCTGATTGTGGGCTTTACTTCAGAAGTCCAATATTGTGCTTCATTGTGGAAATTATACCTTCATAATCTGCTGTCATGGAGGTTGATTAGCCTATGCAAGAATAGGGGCGGCTACTTCAGAAATTCAATTTGGGCTTATGAGATCATCATTTCATGTGATATTGCTTGCCTCTTCATCAATGGCATATGGAAATTTGATATATCAGGTTCCTTTGTGATTTACATGCATTCTCATGATTACATAGGTGCATTTT
>MU220237.1:11832-27764 GCA_018584345.1 Thuja plicata | reverse complement strand
GTCAGATAGTACATTGATATGCAATGAACATGATGCCTTGATTTGTTCCTGAAAACATCCTTCAGACATAAAGTTATCATTTCCCAAAAATAACCATTCTGCAATCATACTGTCAAAAAATGATTTTAATCGCCGTAATTGATTTTAAAAGGCTGACAAATGGATTAATAGGGGGCTCAAATCCAAACTGGAAGTAGTGTGTCAGCTTTGCAAGACAATGGAAAAATAAATTTGTCAAAAGAACCAACCGGCCAAAAGTTATTCACTGGCAAAGTAGGGCATTTCGTAAATTTAACTCTTTTCCGCACTGCAAACTGAACAAACTGCCTCTGAAGAATGAATTCATAGGGTCATCAAAAAGATCTTCCAGAAAACCAACCTCTGGATCCTGAAATAATGTGATATGTATAACATGACCCCTCAGTTTTCTTCCTCTGAAAAGAAACTTCTGAACTGATACCGATCTGCAAAGATAACACTTGAACACTTCCTGAATTTTAACACAGTAAATATGCAGAAATCGGGTTCGAAATTAGCAAAGAAAAGTGATCAACCAGATTGGTCAAGGCTTGGGAATCTTCAAAGGAGTTCATTCCTAGGTTTATAATGCAGTTCAACCTTCAATTATCCAAATTGTTCACCCGGGTATAGACTTTCAAAAGCTCAAAGTGGGTCACTTAGTAATTCTGAATTTGAAAACACAGGAAATCAGATTTAATCACTGTCAGAATGGTTCTTGAAAACTTATCATCTGATTTCATAAAGATCTATAGACTGGAACATATGGAGTGTGTGACCACTGGGACACAGTGCAAAAGGAATTTTCTCAATTGGATGAACTGGTCAAAAGTTATAACATGTCAAACTGGGCTATTCAGATTTCCAGATAGGACAAAAACACAGACAATTCTGAGCAACCAAATTTGTGAAGTATGAAAACTTATCAAACGGATTCGGAAAGATCTGAGATTTAAAACATAAGCTCTCTGATATACATGCTAAACATCCCCAAAGTGGCGAACTATGAAACTCAACAGGGTGTAAGATACTCAGAAGCAAAGTAGGCTCCAGACAACACATTGTCAATTAAGCAACATGCAGATTTAGGCAACCCCCTCAAAATGACTACTCCCTAAACATGTCAGAACTGGAAATCAGGAGCTGGGACCCATTGCATATGTCAAATGAAAGGCATTAAAGCCTCCTCCAAATTTTTATCTCATGAAAATCATCCGGGCACCTTTTACAATCACTCCAACTGAGTCTTCTTACACAACTTTTCAAGGGTACTTACTTTGCTTGTCTGAAAAGTTTAACATGGTCACTCCAAATTTGTTCCAAATTTAGGAGTACCAACAGAGCCATTTCTTGATCTTGTAGAATAATTAAATATACCATCCTAACTTTCATTTTCTAGGATCTTAGATAAATCCACTAGTTAGAATGCAAGTTAGGACTCCATTTGCAAATTGTGCTTCAAATAGACTCCTTCCTGGACTGCTTTTTGAAAATGTCAAATAAAAATTGTCAAATTAAAACCAAATGACTTCAAATCAATCTCAGAGTGATAAAAACACATAAGAACATCTAGACATCAACTTGGTTTCCCAAACTCACATCTTACACAGATGCACAACTTAAAAATGCTCATAAAACTACTTCATATTCCATTTCTCATGCATCTAAATTAGATCTCAGAACTTCTATGTGAGTCCTCACGCCAACCTATGATAGAATTATTGTTCAATCACACTTTGATACTTTATGTTTTTATACATTGATACACTTTTTTATTATCCTGACAGAGACTCGAGATATTATGTTTATGATGATGATTATATTGTATGGATTACATTCTGATATGGATTAGACCTAGAACAGGTGGTTGATTTTGATTATATATGTTTAGATAAGTGAATTGATGAGAAAATCAGATCATGATTAGACTTGATTATTTCATGGATGTTATGTCATGATGATTATGGAATTATTATGTTTTAAACATTTCTGTATAAAAATTGCAATTAGGAATTTAATTCTGCTTATTGATTAATGTTGATAAGTAGGAATTGAAAATATATATTGCATGTGATTTTATTATCTTAGACTACTGATGCTCGAATTTAGTGTGCAGGAGAGAGAATCTTAAAATTATTTAGATAATCAGGGCTAAACACATGTGAATTGAGTAAGCCAAGGTTTAGTCCAATAAGGGGTTGAAACCTCGTTGTAATGTGAGCTTGTTGTAAACGTAATCTAAATGTGTGTTAATAGTTTAAATTTATGTTTTTGTTTGGACATGTCATTGTGAATGTGATGTGTATTTATTTTGGTGTCATTTGACACTTGTATTATCCATGTGGATGGTGACATGTCAAATTAGGGCTTGGAAAAGAATCACCAAATCTTATAGGATGTTATAGTAATTCCATTTCCATATAGATGTCTTGTAGGGATCACATAAAGTTGGAACTCAGATTTAAACTTTAGGGGTACTTTGGAGGGGTCAAAAGTGACCCTAGAGTGTATTATTTGCAAAAATTAGTTAACCCTAGGGGGTACCTTAAGTTGGGGGCTAGTGTTTACCTATGGGAAAGCCTAGATCACCATTATGGACCTCAAAATGCCTACTTTTCAAAAGCGGCGAAATGGAGATGACCTCGTGCATCTAACTTGTCCCACACTCCTTACTAAACTTTCAATTAAGAGGGGAGACAAGAGGTAAGACCAAAGGACTAGAGGGCATGTCTCATTAATTGCTAGATCTTGAGTACACTTCTGAGGGTCTTTCTAGAGGGTTCGGAGAAACTTAGTGGGTGTTTACCCAATCTTTAATTTTAGAGACAATTAAGGTTGGAGGAAGGAAAAAGAAAAGGATAAGGGATTCTTCTCAACCTTTTTCTTGCCATTTTTCTTGGACTAAGGTTGGTGGATTCTTGCCATGGAGAAATATTCTTGCATTTTAGCTTTGTATGTTATTGTTTTTATGAACATGTAAATCTTGTATAGTGTTCCTATATGTAAATTTTGTATGGAGTTCATATATTTAAATCTTGTATAATGTTATTGTATGTAGATCTTGTTATTATGTGTTGAGTTGGGGATGTATTTAGATTTTGAATCATTTTTTGTTCCTTTGGATTGGGAGTATTATTCATGGGTGTTTAAGGCATTACTCACCCTTGGAAAGAGAAGAAGTGGCCTTGGGTGAAGGGGTTAGTTGGGCTCTCCATTATAGTGAGAGTCTCTTTTCATGGAGAGAATAGGGAGAAAATACAAGGTTTATGGGCCTTTGCATGCCATTGTATTTGATCCTAATTTTGAGGGAGATAAGGGAAGACTGGATGGAAGATGTATGTTATTTTTCTTTGAAGAGGAAATGACCAAATGTGAATATGGAAGGAATTTCAATGTAGCCTTGGAAAGGCATGAAAAAAAAAACTCTTGTTGAAAATTTTGAATAGGCAATGTCATTCTCCTCTTTAGAAAATCCCACCTTCACCCTACTTCAATGGGTTTGGAAAACTCATTTGTGAAGCCTTGGTTGAGAGTTAATTGTTGTGTTGTGCATATATGATGGTTGCGAGAATTTGAATGTGTTACTTGTTTAGCCTTAGTTCTCCAAGCTCGGGGGTGGTCTCCTTGAGATCTTGGTTGAGAGGTGAGCTTCCCATGGTTCTCCTCATGTATTTGTAGGTTTTGAAGTCAAGTTGAAAGTGAAAAATCTTGGGAGAAGTCTCCATTTTGGTGTTGTTGTGAGAGAGAAACTTTAATGTTGCATGGTTACTCCTTGTATTGAGATTCATTTCTTGTTAAGTGTTGTAATATCTATTTTGAAAGCTTTGTTAAGAAAGATGTGAAACTTGGTCTTATTCAATATGTAATAGTTTTCATAGCATGAGAAATCTTGTAGATTTATGAATCTTGTAATCTCTATAATGTAATTGATTTTAAAGTTTCAAGTTAAAAACACTTCATTCTTCCTTTAGTAATCTGAATTCTATTTCAATAGGATCATTACTCTAAATTAAAATTTTCATTGCAACCTCAATCCTTGAAAAGAAGAGATAAACTTGATAACAATAGAAAATCAAACAAGTAGTATACTAATGTAAAATCGACTAATACCAATGTTTAAGTTATAGTTCACTTAGTGTATTGCAAAAACAAATAAATCAAATGCAAACATTTAACTACTCCAAAAAAGAAAATCAATAATATCAATGTGTTAGAATCTATATCCAAATTATACCATAATATTTTTCAAAATGTAGAGGAAAATTGCTCTCTGAAAAATGTATGGGGAGGGATTTAATTTCCCCTTTACACAAAGAATATTCTCTATATATTCCCCTCTCTACACCCCCTTAATTACCCCTAATTATCCCTTTAATGCTAATACATAGTTTTAATTAATAAGGGAAGCATGATGTTACACTCATCCCTGTGGGCCCCACACACTTATGTTATAAATGTTAAAAGTAAATTTAAACAAAAAAATTTAAATGATATAAACCAAGACTTACCCAAACCCTGCAAATTTTCCTTGGTATTGCCTAAAGGTTGGTGGGCCCCAACAAACTTGTCCATCACTCCTCTCCAAACCATGCGAATTTATATGGGGATCTACATTACCTTGGTCTTAGCACCCCTCCATACACCTTCCCATGCGAAATTCTCCCTCCCTTATCTTGTTGACTTCTCCTTTAATTTTCTGCACTTTGTATGGGAAACCTTAAGGTGGTCCCCACCTCCTCCCTTGAAAACATGCGCTTGTTTTTTTAAAAGGCTTCCCTTGCATGAAATTTCACAGCCTTAGGTAGATTTGGGTTTCCCAACACCCCCACCCACTTGGAAGTGGGCTTTGGGAAAAGGTGAGGGATGATGTGACAGCTTGGTAGGTAGATGGGGTAGGATTAGTAGGGTTGTTAAGTTAGTTTGATTAAGATTAGTAGTTAATAAACTTGTTTTTTACTTGTTTAAGATTTAATTAATGGAAATAAGCTTTATAGGATGATAGACTAGTTTTATACAAAGGTTAATTACTTTAAATGAATCATTAGTATTAGTTAGTAGTTAAGTTAATTGTATTATGTTATTGGAATATATGTTACTCATGTGTCTAAAGGGGTTAGAGATAAATTGTTTTGACTAGAGGTAATGTAATTGTTAAAAGTTAATTTAATTTTCCATTATAGGATAATTTAATGGTTTTTTTTATTAAAGGATAATTTAAATTTTGTTAGGGGATTAATGAATTAGGATTGCATGTATTTTTGTAAAAGGAGAATTTAATTAGAAATGATATTGGTAGGTTAGGAAATTAGATTAGCTTTCAATTATTAAGATTTTAATTAATAGTTTATTTGGTATAGTGAAATTGTTATTAAATTTTAATTATGTCAAATGGTAAATGTTTCATGTACGTTTGTTAAAGGGAGTATAATTTAATTAGTCCTTATATTAATGGATATTTTAATATATATGTTAAAGTGCGTCCAAGGGTAGTTAAGAAAGGTTATACATATTAATTCTTGAGATTAATTTAGTTATCTTTTATTAGCTAACTAATGTGTGTGTGAAATAGTTATATCTGGGTCATTTATAGATTTTAGTAGTTAAAGTCGAAAGAGAATTAGTATTAGATGTAGATGGATTAAGTTGTAATCAAGGTTAAGAATTAAAATAATTTTCTAGGTGAACCTAATTCAACACATGGTCATATCAATTTAATCACCATCACGATACGACATGTGGTTAAACATAAAACCATAGTTAATTAAACCAGACCCAAGAGTTCATGTAACCCGTACAATAAGTTGATGCTCCAACACTGCATCTGTATATGGCATAACCCTAATTCAATCTATGAATATACCTTGCAACTCATAGATTGACTTCACCATGTTAGCACCTCTCCTCAACACTTCCATTGTTAGTTGTATGTACTTGTGTTTTAAAAAAAAAAATTATTTGTGTGGTTTGCCCTAGTTTTGGGAATGACATTTTGGTATCAGAGCAGTGTTTTGACACTAGGAACCTAACCCATTATGTTTCAGCTCATTAAAAAATTAAATTATTGTGGAGGATGCTTGTCATCACCAAAGCTGACCGACGAGACAGAGGTCGTAGAGCTCCCCATGTTGGGGCAAGACAGGAGGTTCCCCCAACTCCACCACCTCCACCACCTTAGAACCCTAACTAGGATATTTTGGACGTTCTCCAAAATCTAATTGGGGTAATTCAACGGAGACTACCACCCATAGTTCAACAACAGATTCCTGAAGGGGAAGCACATATTTCTAAAAATGATAGAGTAGTTAGTAGAGAGAGGAGTAGGAGTCCCCTACCTAGGTCTATTTCGGGTCATGATGATCAGGAGGGTGAGTTAGTTCATTAGGTTGTAATACCATGCGAGCATGAGATACATGCCAAAGAGAGACCCCCTAGAGATGTTGGATATGAGATTAGAGAGTTATTACAACTCCAGCCACCCTTGTTTCTAGGATCCACTGATGAGTCAGGAGCAGAGGCCTTGTTACAGAGTTTACAATGATGTTTTGGATTGCGCCCTTATAGGAGTAATTTAAAGGCATGACTTGCAATCCATCTCCTATGAGAGAAGGCTTCCACTTGGTGGGAGTAGGAGGTGTCCATAGGTGGAGTAAGTATTGACATACTCATTTGGGAGACCTTTGTGGCCCATTTTGGAGAGAGGTATCTCTTCGAACATTTTAGATAGAGACAGATAGAGGAGTTCCATGACCTCCAACAAAGAGGCCTCACAGTGGCCTAGTATGAGAGTTGGTTTCTCGAGCTCCTTCCTTATGCTGATTACATGAAGGATGAGAAACTACATATCCACCATTTCATTAAGGGATTTAATATGTCTCTTCAGGGCACAGTATGCCTAGCCTTTCCTACTACATTTAGAGAGACAGTTGAGATGACACTTGTAGCCGAGGACATCCGTACTAGATAGGAGTCTGGGATCGGTCTTAGCACCAAAACCCCTCTTCCCAACAGTCAGGAGAGTAGAGGCCCCCTTGGAAAGGGAAATAGAATCACTCAGAAGGATCCTTTAAGGGTCGAAAGTCTCATAAGCAGAGATCTCAGCAGGATTTTAGATAGAGGCATTCATAGGGTTATCAGGGCTCTAAGCCCAAACAGTGGCAGTCTTAGGGTCCTAGACAAGATCAGAGGACACAGACCCCTCAGGCATAGCCAGCTAGGACTCAACACTCCTCTAGGGGTGGATACAGTGGTTCTAGTAGGACCGGAGGGTCACAGAAGCCTAGGACACAGGGAGTACTGGTTCAGACCCGAGGGCCATGTTGCAATTGCGGTGGTATGGGTCATTTAGCGAGAGAGTGCCCACAGGGACAGTCATCTAGTGGTCAAAGAGGGGCTACCTCAAAGCCTACAATTGGAGATATGGGTAGATTCCATAGAGTTTTTGTAGCAGTTGATAACCGCCAGGCTGAGCACCAAGCCACAGTCATAGAGGCCACATGTATGATTCAGGGTATTAGTGTTTTTATCATATTTGATTCAGGAGAAACAGAATCCTTCATACCTCCCTATGTAGTGGAGCATTACAGGCTGGTGGCAGTTAGACAGAATGTCGGTTGGGAGGTTGAGTTAGCTTTAGGAGCTAGAGTGTCTATTAGTTCATTAGTTCACAGTTGTTAGATTCAGATTGGAGACATAATCATGATGACTGATCTCCGCATTACCCCTCTAGGTTCTTATGATGTAGTCCTTGACATGGATTGTCTATATGCCCACAGCGTCAAGATGGATTTTCATCAGAAGAGGGTTGAGTGTGTTAATGATCACGATACTTATATGGTGATATTAGGGGTACAAAGACTCGTATCCCTTTGCATGATTTCCTCTATACAGCTTAGGCAATGCATGTGGAAGGGATGTTAGTTATTTTCCATCACCACTAGTGATAGAGAGGAGGATTCAGAGGGAAAGCCTTTTCTTGAGGATTATCCTATTCTTCAGGAGTTTGTAGATGTATTTTCTACCGAGCTACCTGGTGTGCGTCCACCTAGGGAAGCTAATTTTTATATAGACCTTGTAATAGGAGCCGAGCCTGTATCTAGAGCACCTTACAGGATGACCACACACAAGCTCAATGAGCTCAAGATTCAGTTAGAAGAGCTCTTGGAGAAAGGGCATATCCGGTCTAGTGTATCACCTTCGGGTGCACTAGTGATTTTTGTGAAGAAGAAGGATGGATCACTTAGATTATGCATTGATTATCGGTAGTTGAATAAAGTAACAATTAAAAACCGATACCCACTCCCTAGGATCGATGATTTTTTTGATCAGTTGTAGGGTGCCCGAGTGTTCTCGAAGATAGATCTAAAGTTGGGGTACCATAAGTTATACATTGTCGAAAGTGATATGCACAAGACTACTTTTCACACAAGGTATGGTCAGTATGAGTTCACAGTATTGCCATTTGGCCTCACGAACGCTCTAGCTATGTTCATGAGCCTCATAAACCGAGTATTTTTTACATTCTTGGATAAATTTGTGGTAGTGTTCCTTGATGAGATTATGATATATTCTTACAATGAGGAGGAGCATGAGGAGCATCCGAGATAGGTTTTGCAGCATTTGAGAGAGAATCAGTTATATGGCAGCTTGTCAAAGTGTGTCTTCTTTAGACCCGAGGTGCATTATCTTGGTCATGTTATATCCAGCGATAGGATCTCTATAGACCCATCGAAGATTATAGCCATTATGGATTGGTCAACACTCACCAGTGACACTAAGGTTAGAAGCTTTATGGGCTTAGCAGGATATTATAGACACTTTGAGGCAGGATTTTCTAGAGTAGCTCATCCCAGCACCTCCCTTCAGAGAAAGGGGAAGAAGTATGAATGGATAGAGAAGTGTGAGAGAGCTTTCTAGGAGATCAAGAGAGCCCTCACTAGTGCACCGATTTTAGTAGTGCCCGATCCTTTGGTAGATTTTTTTGTATGTACAGATGCTTCATTGGATGGTTTAGGAGTAGTCTTTATGTAGGAGGGTCATCCTATAGCTTTCGAGTCTAGGAAGCTAAAGA
Source organism: Thuja plicata (assembly GCA_018584345.1). Lineage (NCBI taxonomy): Eukaryota > Viridiplantae > Streptophyta > Pinopsida > Cupressales > Cupressaceae > Thuja > Thuja plicata. The sequence continues at coordinate 18,679 of MU220237.1, read as the reverse complement.
ATCATGAGCTTAATTATCCTACTCATGACCTAGAACTCACAGTGGTGGTTCATGTCTTAGTGAGATGGTGACACTTCCTTCTAGGTCACCAATTTGAGCTCCATTTAGATCACCAGAGCCTATAGTATATCTTTACACAACCCAATCTTAATGCTAGGCAGAGGAGATGGATGGATTTTTTGTGTGAGTATGATTTTTATGTTCATTACATCAAGGGGAAGGAGGATGTAGTTGCAAATGCCTTGAGTAGGAGGCAACACGAGCTCTCATCTATGACTTCTAGTACATATTTGAGGGAGCACATTTTGTATCACTTACCAAAGGATGGATTATATGTGGAGGTTTGTTAGTTTATCCATTCTCAGAGACCCCTTGAGGGGAGATTTGTAGAGTATTCTTTAGAGTCTGATGGACTTCTACGTCATAGGGGATGCATTTATGTACCTTCTACGGGTGACTTGCGAGATTTTATTGTGCTTGAGGCTCACAGAGAACCTTATGCATCTCATCCAAGAGTTAAGAAGCTGCATGTTGATCAGAGGCAGTTGTATCATTGGTCATGCATGAGGTTGCAGATTGCTAGCATAGTTTCTAGATTCCTAGAGTTCCAGAGAGTGAAGGAAGAATGTAGTCATCTAGGTGGGCTCCTACAACCACATGAGATTGCCAAGTGGAAGTGGGATATTATATCTATGGACTTCATTGTTGGTCTCCCTATGTCTTCTCACCGCCATGATGTCATCTTGGTGATAGTCGACACGTTGACCAAGGTTGCCCACTTCTCACCCGTGCGTACTATATTCATAGTACAAGACGTAGCTCAGGTCTTTTTGTGGGATATTTTTAGACTTCATGGCATTCCCCATAAAATCATCTCTGATAGAGACTCCTTGTTCACATCAGATTTTTGGAGAGTTATAGGCAACGTTGGGTGCTAGACTAAATTTCAGTATGACATATCACCCTCAAACAGATGGATAGACAAAGAGCATTAACCAGGTGTTAGAGGATATGCTACATATGTATGCGATGGACTATTAGGTCAGGTGGGAGAAATACCTACATTTGGTTGAGTTCTCCTGTAATAATGGGCATCATTTTTCTATAGATATGCCGCCATATTAGGCCTTGTATGGTAGACCATGCAGGACACCACTGAGTTGGGACAGGATTGAGGATAGAGTATCTATTGGACCCCAGTTGGTCAATGATATGGAGAAGTAGGTAACCTTGATTAGACAGCATCTTAGAGAGGCTAAGGATCGACAGAAGAAGTATGTAGATGCGAAGCGGGTTGATCGTGAGTGTATGGTTGGAGATAGGGTCTTTTTGAGAGTGCTCCCGCATAACAGTCCAATCCATTTTGGAAAGGGTTATAAGTTAGTGCCTCACTTTGTTGGACCTTTCAAGATATTGGAGAGGATAGGACCAGTTTCCTACCATCTAGCCTTGCCACCAAGCCTGTCATGCATCCACAATGTGTTTCATGCATCTGTGTTATGGAAATATATTTATGATGAGTCTCACATTATAGATTGGGATGCCTTGCAGGTGGAGTCGGACAGATAGCTAGCACCGAAGCCCATTTGTATTATAGCCCGACAAACCCTTGCACTTCGAGGCTGAGAGCTGGACCAGGTTAGGGTCTAGTGGGATTGTTATGATCAGGTCATGGCTTCATGGGAGGATGCAGCACAAATGAGATCTTAGCACCCATATCTTTTTGATAAACTCCAGGAGGAAGTTCATGCCTAGTGGGGGAGGATGTGAGGCCTCACCCCGACCCATCATAGCATTACTGTTTGATCACACTTTGATACTTTATGTTTTGATACATTGATACACTTTTTGATTATCCTAACAGAGACTAGAGATATTATGTTTATGTTGATGATTATATTGTATGGATTACATTCTGATATGGATTAGACCTAGAATATGTGGTTGATTTTGATTATATATGTTTAGATAAGTGAATTGATGAGAAGATTGGATCATGATTAGACTTGATTATTTCAAGGATGTTATGTCATGATGATTATGGAATTATTATGTTTTAAACATTTCTATATGAAAATTACAATTAGGAATTTAATTCTGCTTATTGATTAATGTTGATAAGTAGGAATTAAAAATATATATTGCATGTGATTTTATTATCTTGCATTATTGATGGTCGAGTTTAGTGTGCAGGAAAGAGAACCATGAAATTAGTCAGAGAATCATGGCTAAACACATGTGAATTAAGTAAGCAAAGGTTTAATCTAATAAGGGGTTGAAACCTCATTGTAATGTGACCTTGTTGTAAACATAATAGGAATGTGTGTTAATAGTTTAAATTCATTTTGTTGTTTGGACATGTCATTGTGAATGTGATGTGTATTTCTTTTGGTGTCACTTGACACTTGTATTATCTATGTCGATGGTGACATGTAAAATTAGGGCTTGGACAAGAATCACAAAAGCTTATAGGATGTTATATTAATCCCACTTGCATATAGATTTCTTGTAGGGATCACATCAAGTTGGAACTCGGATGTGAACTTTAGGGGTACTTTGGAGGGGTCAAAAGTGATCCTAGAGTGTATTTTTGGCCAAAATTAGTTAACCCTAGGGGGTACCTTGGGTTGGGGGCTATTTTTGACCTATGGCAAAGCCTATATCACCATAATGACCCTCCAAAATGCCTACTTTTCAAAAGTGGCGAAATGTAGATGTCCTCATGCATCTAACTTGTCCCACACTCCTTATTAAATTCTCAATTAAGAGGGAAGACAAGAGGTCATACTAAAGGACTAGAGGGCATATCTCATTAATTGCTAGGTCTTGAGTACACTTTTGGGGGTCTTTTTAGAGGGTTTGGAAAAAATTAGTGGGTGTTCACCCACTCTCTAATTTTAGAGACAAATAGGGTTGGAGGAAGGAAAAAGAAAAGGATAAGGGATTCTTCTCAACCATTTTCTTGCCATTTTTCTTGGACCAAGGTTGGTGGATTCTTGCCATAGAGAAATACTCTTGCATTTTAGCTTTGTATGTTATTATTTTTATGAACATGTAAATCTTGTATGGTGTTCATATATGTAAATTTTGTATGGAGCTCATATATGTAAATCTTGTATAGTGTTATTGTATGTAGATCTTGTTATTGTGTTGGGTTGGGGATGTATTAGGATTTTGTATCATTTCTTGTTCCTTTGGATTGGGAGTGTTGTTCATGGGTGTTTAAGGCATTACTCACCCTTAAAAAGGGAAGAAGTGGCCTTAGGTGAAGGGGTTAGTTGGGCTCTCCATTGTAGTGAGTCTCTTCTCATGGAGAGAAGAGGGAGAAAATGCAAGGTGTATGGGCCCTTGCCTGCCATTATATTTGATCCTAATTTTGGGAAAGATAAGGGAAGATTGGATGCAAGATGTATGTGGTTTTTCTTTGAAGAGAAAATGACCAAATGTGTCTATGGAAGGAATGTCAATTTAGCCTTGGAAAGGAATGAACAAAAAAACTCTTGTTGAAAATTTTGAATAGGCAATGACATTCTCCTCTTTGAAAAATCCCACCTTCACCCTACTTTAACGGGTTTGGAAAACTAATTTGTGAAGTCTTGGTTGGGAGTTAATTGTTGTGTTGTGCATATATGATGGTTGTGAGAATTTGGATGTTTTACTTGTTTATCCTTGCTTCTCCAAGCTCGGGGGTAGTCTCCTTGAGATCTTGTTTGGGAGGTGAGCTTCTCATGGTTCTCCTCATGTATTTGTAGGTTTTGAAGTCAAGTTGAGTGTGGAAAATCTTTTGAGAAGTCTCTATTTTGGTGTTGTTGTGAGAGAGCACCTTTAATGTTGCATGGTTACTCCTTATATTGAGATTCTTTTCTTGTTAAGTGTTGTAATGTCTATTTTGAAAGCTTTGTTAAGAAATATGTGAAAAGGTCTGATTCAATATGTAATAGTTTTCATAGTATGAGAAATATTGTAGATTTATGAATCTTGTAATCTCTATAATGTAATTTATTTTAAAGTTTCAAGTTAAAAATACTTCATTCTTCCTTTGGAAATCTGAATTCTATTTCAATAGGATCATTACTCTACATTAAAATTGTCATTGCAACCTGAATCCTTGAAAAGAAGAGATAAACTTGATAATAATAGAAAATCAAACAAGTATTATACTAATGTAAAAATCAACTAATACCAATGTTTAAGTTATAGTTGACTTAGTGTATTGCAAAAATAAATAAATCAAATGTAAACAATTAACTACTCCAAAAAAGAAAATCAATAATATCAATGTGTTAGAAGCTATATCCAAATTATACCATGACATTTTCCAGAATGTAGAGAAAAAATGCTCTCTAAAAAATGTATGGGGAGGGATTTAATTCCCCCTTTACACAGAGAATATTCTCTATATATTTCCCTCTTTAAACTCCCTTAATTACCTTCTAATTATCCCTTTAATGCTAATACATATTTTTAATTACTAAGGGAGGCATGATGTTACACCCATCCCCGTGGGCGCCACACACTTATGTTATAAATGTTGAAAGAAAATTTAAACAAAAAAATTTAAATGATATAAACCAAGACTTACCCAAACCCTGCAAATTTTTCTTGGGATTTTTTGAAGGTTGGTGGGCCCCAACAAACTTGTCCATCACTCCTCCTCTCCAAACCATGCGAATTTCTATGGGGATCTGCATTACCTTGGTTTTAGCACCCCTCCATACACCTTCCCATGCAAAATTCTCCCTCCCTTCTCTTGTTGACTTCTCCTTTCATTTTTTGCACTTTAGATGGGAAACCTTAAAGTGGTCCCCACCTCCTCCCTTGAAAACATGCGCTTGTTTTTTTTTAAAAGGCTTCCCTTGGATGAAATTTTGCAGCCTTAGGTAGATTTGGGTTTCCCAACACCCCCATCCACTTGGCAAGTGGGCTTTGGGAAAAGGTGAGGGGTGATGTGACTGCTTGGTAGGTAGATGAGGTAGGGTTAGTAGGGTTGTTAAGTTTGTTTGATTAAGATTAGTAGTTAGTAAACTGTCTTTTTACTTATTTAAGATTTAATTAATGTAAATTACCTGTTTAGGATGATAGACTAGTTTAGTTAATTGTATTATGTTATTTGAATATATATTGCTCATGTGTCCAACCGGGTTAGAGATAAATTATTTTTACTAGAGGTAATGTAATTGTTAAAAGATAATTTAATTTTCGATTAGAGGATAATTTAATTTTTTTTTATTAAAGGATAATTTAAATTTTGTTAGGGGATTAATGAACTAGGATTGCATGTGTTTTTGTAAAGGAGAATTTAATTAGAAATGATATTGGTAGTTAGGAAATTAGATTAGATTTGGATTATTAATATTTTAATTAATAGTTTTTTTGGTATAGTGAAATTGCTATTAAATTTTAATTATGTCAAATGGTAAATGTTTCATGTACGCTTGTTAAAGGGAGTAGAATTTGATTAGTCTTTATATGAGTGCATATTTTAATATATATGTTAAAGTGCATCCAAGGGTAGTTAAGAAAGGTTATACATATTAATTCTTGAGATTAATTTAGTTCTCTTTTATTAGCTAACTAATGTGTGTGTGAAATAGTTATATCGGGCTCGTTTATAGATGTTAGTAGTTAAAGTCGAAAGAGAATTAATATTAGATGTAAATGGATTAAGTTGTAATCAAGGTTAAGAATTAAAGTAATTTTCTAGGTCAACCTAATTCAATACATGATCATATCAATTTAATCACCATCAGGATATGACACGTGGTTAAACATGAAACCATAGTTAATTAAACCTGACCCAAAAGGTCATGTAACCCGTACAACAAGTTGATGCTCCAACTCTGCATTTGTATGTGGTGTAACCCTAATTCAATCTATCAATATACCTTGCAACTCGTAGATTGACTTCACCATGTTAGCACCTCTCCTCAACACTTCCATTGTTATTTGTATGTACTTGTTTTTTTTTTTTTAAAATTGTCTGTGTGGTTTGCCCTAGTTTTGGGCATGACATTCTAACTATGTTGGTTCAAAGTAAGAACTTAAGGAAACATAAATGTGAAGTTGGATCGATAAAAAATATCTTGTGCTAGGACTGCAAGGACTGCACAAGGGCTTATGCTCTTCCTAATGAAGCCTTTTCCTATAAACTCTTGAATCTGTCTTGCAACTTCTGTATTTGGTCAGGGGTCAGCTTGTAAGTAGCCTTATTTGACAAGATAGAACCAGGTATGAGGTCTATATAGTGGATAATATCCCTCTATGGTGGTAAAACATCAGTACTCTTTTATGCAACTATCCCTTTGTATTTGTTCAACAAATCTGCTACTTCCTTGGGGCCAACCCTTCTCTGAGGTTCTTGACCTTTTGGTGTCTTCTTAGGCTCTATTTTGGGCTTTACTATGATGAAAAAACAAGGTGTTCCTCTCTCCTTAAGAACTTTCAAATATTTCTTCTCTCCCACTAAGGTAACACTATTTGTTAAGGCTTTGTCTTTCTCAAAATCAGGGAGAGCTGTCATAGTGTAACTAATCCCATTCTTAGTCAAAGTATACAAATTTTTATTCCCTCCATGTTGGGAATCAACATCATATTTCCAAGGTCTTCCTAGGAGAAGATGACATGCACCCATTGTTATACACTGAATTTGCGCCTCTGATCTCAATCTCTTATGGTCTTGATAATCCAGTATAACAAGGGAATCATCTCCAGGTTGTGGGACCTATCCTAACTGAGATGAGACCTCCAGGTTCTAGGCTGGTTCCTCTTGGATAATCACCTTAATTTGCTTCTTAAACAGGAAAGTAAAACTTTTGAGGGAAAGGGATAGAAGGATTACTTGAAAGGG
>MU220228.1:0-13798 GCA_018584345.1 Thuja plicata | reverse complement strand
CAACCTTAAAGGTGAATGAAACCCTAAAAAAAGGAAAAAGCTAACCTAAGAGAAAGCTTAAGTGAAAAATAGAGTATGACTAACTTAATAATTAATATCAACATGATATAATTAATAAGTGAGGAAATCTATATAATCTAACATCCCCCCTTAAGTGAAGCTCGGGAGGTAAGCTAACCTAGCATAGCTATGAAAGCAAGAAATGGGTCCCGGCAACAAGGCCTGATCAGGTACCCAATACAAGGAAATCTCTGTGAACCTGAGATAAAGGAGAAAACCCAGTGGGAAAAAATCCTCTCCAAAAAGAGATATAAGAGAAAGCAAAAGACAAAAGATGACTTCAAGAGACTCTCTCAAAGCCATGAGTACAATGCATGCTGCCAACCCCCCCATGAGAGAGGGTCGAGGCTCCAAAGCCCCCCAGAATGAAAGAACCCCTGGATCAATGAACAAATCACCATGACGCCAATACAAAGGAGTGAAAGGAAGTGAGCACTGAAGAGGTGACCTCGAAAGATGAGGTGTCACTGGAAGGCTGAGTTGATGCTCAAATGAGAAGACATGAGGATCCTAAAATGGAATCCCCAATGCAAGTGGTATGACAGGTGTGCTAACACTGTCATGAGAGAGGAGATGAGTGTCCTCTGTAGAATCCTCAACAACTACACCTGGTGGCTCGATGACTGGAGCTGGAGGGTCTGGCAGTGCTGAAGAAGAGTCATCCTGAAGAGAAAAAACCTCAACAAGATGTGGTGTGGCAGTCACAGCAGTGGTCTCAAGAACAACATAGAGGTTCAAGTGACCTGACTGCACCACATGATGCTCTCGCGGAAGAGGAGAGCTGTGCTTCAATGATGGAGATGGTGGACCAAAGTGAGAAAAGGTGTAGAGATAGGTGGAATGATCAAATTTTCCTATAGCAACAATGCCACCTGTCACACTATCCCGAATGAAGACTGAATCTGGCATGAACACAACTATCTTCCTTGATCCACTGTGTGTAATATGGTAAATCAAGAGAAGGTTTGCAGACAGAGATGGAACATATAATACATCATTGAATGTGCCATATTGAATGTGTACAGAACCTTTCCCGCAGATTGGCATAACAGTGTTATTCCCCATGAGAATGTGGGGAATAGGAGAAGCCTCAATGGAAGAGAAGATCTCTGAAGAAGATGCCATATGGTGAGAAGCACTTGAATCTAGTATCCAAGGGACTTGGAAAGGGGATGCAATGGAAGCTCGTAATGCATGACCCTATCCAAAATCCTGTCTAGATGTCAAAGATGAGGCAGAAGACTGAAAAGAAGACCCCTGTGAGGTGGAAGAGGATGGAGAGGAAATAGTGCTCTTCTGAAGGAGAGCTTGCAAATCTGCAATCTATTTCTCATAGCCATCAAATCTCTTCTGAAAACAATGTGACTCATCATGGGGCCCCTTTTAAAAATAGGAAGAGGTAGGGTTCTCATTCTTCTATTTCTCCTTCTTCAAAGAAGATGGTGGGCCAGTAGAGTGCTGAGAAGAGGAATCAGATATCTACTTCGGCTTCGGCTTTTGTGTATCTTGAGATGACTTGGCAAGCAATGCCTGTGATTGTGAACCTGTAAGAAAATCTATCTGACTGAGCTTGGACTGCTCATGAGTTAACCTGTCACAAAAGGTCTCAAAAGAGGGCATTACATGACGTGCACCCAGTGCATCCATAGTGGAGTAGAAGGTAGAAGTGAAAATCTGATAAGGACCATGAAGCTTTGAGAGTATCAGGAAGATACACTCATCATATGACTTCATCTTTCTAGCAACCTGTAAAATAGATCAAAGGGACTTGAACTTCATCAGGAAGTCCTCAATGCTGGTGAATGATTCAGGTACCAAGGAGGTGAACTCTACATCTATCTGGAGGACCCTGAACTGATTCATTGTGCCAAACAAGGTGGAAAACTTGTCTCACATATCCCTGGGTGTGGTTAGACCATCCAGGTGGAGCAACAACCCATCTGAAATGTTTAGGGAAAGGAGGCCCATTGCCTCATCCATCCTATTCCTGTGCATAATTGCCTCATAAGGCCTTGGTAGAATAGGCTGAACCGCATCTAGGAAGGACCATAAACCTTGTGACATGAGGATTCTCATTTGTGGCTTCCATGTGTGTTAGTTATGTGGAGTCAGAATGAAAATGGATGTGTCTGACATTGAGAGAATAAGATGGAAGAAGAAGGGTCTCTATAAATTGAAAAAATAGAAAGAAATATGCACCCCCCACACACTATCAAACTAACTCCCGTACACCACAAAATGAAGCAAAAAATATAAAGAACCAGAGAAAAACCTAAGTGTTTGAAGCAGAATAGGAGCACAAAAGAAGGTGCATCTTTGACTACAAAATCTAGAAATAAAATGGAAAAATTAGGAAATCATACTAAGATGAGAGTGACAGGCTTGGAAAGAGCTTTTTGATGATATATAGAAGTCAAAAATCCAAGTCTGTATGAGCCCTGTAGAGCCAAAAAGGCACAGGTACCCCCAAAAGACAAGGTCCCTGGAAAAACACAGTCTCGGGAAACAATTTGACGGTCGTATGGCTGTCACGGGACATCCGGCCGGGTAGAGGTGGCCAGTGCGCAGTGACACCGGCGGAGGTGGCGATCGGGTTGGGCGGCGATGGCGGTCAGGCGGTGCGGTGGTGGTGGCGCGCGGGCTGGGGGCTGCACAGTGGTGGTGTCGGGGTGGCGCGCTCCGGCAGCCCCAAAAATATTTTTAAAAATGTGATTTTTTAATTTTTTTTTATCTTGCCTCGATTTTTATGTCGTATGGCCCTAATAAGCCAAAAAATTTCTCCAGACATCACTGTGACCAAATATATCAAACTTTATGTGTATTTTGACTCTCCCAGGCTTTTTGAGTGTGATGGTGGAGTCCATTTTGGCTCAAACAGCTCCAAAAAATAGTGCCTCCTTAGAAATGAAAAAAAAACCCCATAGAGGCTATGGCTGTCATCTTCGAATTGCAGCTTCAAAAAACCTTCAAACCAGACAGCAGCAGGGTGGCTTTAATACCATGTAAAAATTGGTAAATGCAGCTTCAACTTCCAAGACCAATCTGCATGCAAAATACCTGTTACAAAAAATGAAGCAAAATACATAAAAAGCAGAAACCCTTCTGTACTCAAAAAGTGAGAGCTCAAATGTATTCAGAGAGTATGCAAAAACAATTACAAGCATTCAACCTTAAAGGTGAATGAAACCCTAAAAAAAGGAAAAAGCTAACCTAAGAAAAAGCTTAAGTGAAAAATAGAGTATGACTAACTTAAAAATTAATATCAACATGATATAATTAATAAGTGAGAAAAACTATATACTCTAACAATATATGCCTACATCTTGTTGAAGAATCTGTACACCAAGAAAGAATTTGATCTCCCCAATTATAGAAATTTCAAACTCTTTTCTCATTTCATTAACAAATGATTTACATAACATTTCATTTCCCCCAAAAATCATATCATCAACAAATATTTTAGCAACCAAAATATTACCATCGGTATCTTCTTTTAAGTATAGATTGCTATTTTCACTTGTTCTTACAAACTCAATGCTAATGAGATAGGAGTGAAGTCTTTCATACCAGGCTCTAGGTGCTTTTTTTAATCCATATAAGGCGTTATGAAGTCTACATACCATGTGTTCTCTTGTCTGGATCAACAAACCCTTATAGTTGTTCAATGTATACTTCTTCTTCTAGTATTCCATTTAGGAATGCGGATTTGACATCCATCTGGTATACCTTGAATCCTTTGTATGCAGCATAAGAAAGAACAATTCTAACTCTTTCTAGTCTAGAAATGGGTGCAAAGGTTTCACCATAGTCAATACCTTCTTCTTGTGCATACCCCTTGCATACTAATATTTCTTTATTCATTGTGACTTCTCCATTCTCATTCAACTTGTTTATGAATATCCATTTGGTACCAATGACATTCTTGTCATTAGGTGTCAGTACTAGTGTCCATGTACTATTCTTCTTAATCTATTCTATTTCTTCATTCATAGCACTTACCCATTCTTCATTTTCAAGTGCAGTATTAACAGATTTAGGCTCAAAATCACAAATTAAACATCTTGTGTTTAGAGACTTACTTTTTGTTCTCATTCCAGCCTTCTTGTCTCCTATGATCTAATTTTGTAGATGATGTCTTCTAACATACTTGGCAAGTTTTGGTTCAGCTCGTTGTCCATCATTCTGATCATCATCTTGACCTTTGTTCTGATCTCCATCACTTAGAACATCATTTTGAGTATTTTCCTAATTTTTAGTAATTGCAGCTTGATGCTCGGGTGCAATGTTCTTTTGGTCGGACCTGATACATTGTTCTTGGGTAGAGTGTCAAGTTCTTCAGTGTAAACAAACTTGTTGCAGTCTTCTGGTTCTTTTCTTCTTTCTTTATCATTCTTCTCTACAAATTCATCTATTCTTATATTTTCACTTTCAATGGTCTTGTTAGAGGACTTGTTAAGACATTTACAAGCCTTGATTTTGGTGGAATACCCTAGAAAGATACCTTCTTCACTTTTGGATTCAAGCTTTCCATTTCTATCATCTTTCAAAATATAACATTGACTACCAAATATTCTGAAGTAACTTACATTGGGTGCGTAACCATACCAAAGCTCATAGGGTGTCCTCTTTGTGTGCTTCTTCAATTGTACTCTGTTCAATGTGTAGACAACAGTACTAACAACTTCCCTCCAGAAAGTTTGAGTGATTATTTCCTCAATAATTAGTGTTCTTGCACAATCAATAATTAATCTCTTTCTCCTATCAACAATTCCATTTTTCTATGGGGTTCTTGGTGTAGAAACCCGTGTTTTAACTCCATGCCCATTGTAATAGTTAGTGAATTCATCTGAAATAAATTTCCCTCCTCTATATGATCTTAAGCATTTCAATTCCTTACTAATTTTTTTTTTCTACCATAGCCTTATACCATTTAAACATCTTAAATGCTTCCGATTTATCTTTTAAGAACATAACTTTCATCATTCTAGAATAATTATCTACAAAGAGAATGAAATACCTATCACCATAGTAACTCTTTTTCCTCATGGGTCCACACAAATCAGTATGGACTAATTCTAGAATAACATTAGATGTATGGGATTTACTCTTGAAACTAGACTTTGACATCTTACCTTTTTGATAATTCTTGCACATGATATGTTCGGGCTTTGACTTTCTCGGTAAGCCTCTTACTTTTCTTTTATTTCTTATCTTTATCATGTTGTCAAAATTTACATGGCATAGTCTCCTATCCCACAACCATATGTCTTCATTTCTAGCCATTAAACAGGTGGTGTTAATGTCATCAAGATAGAAAAGGTTACCTTTTTTCTATTCACCAGTTCTGATCAACCTTATTGATTCATTAAAGATCTTTGCCTTCTTATTCTCAAATTCTACTCGGTGGCCTGTGTTATTCAACTGTGAAACACTCAATAGATTATAATTCAGTCATTTTACCTAGTAAGAATTTTCACATTTGATCAGGTTGTTCAACATTATGGTTCCTTTACCTTCAACTGGACATGGTGTGTCATTACCCATTCTTACTGATCCACCATTATAGTATTCAAAAGTTTCAAGCTTTTGTCTATCACCGGTCATGTGGTGAGTGTAGCCACTATCTATAATCCAGATATCATTCTTACTAACCTTAGATATGAGTGCAGTTTCTACATACCTTTATTCTTCTTCATCTGATTCATCCTTCATGGCTACAAATACCATCTCAATGTCTTCATCAGATTCAGTGTCAGCGTCTCCATCTCTATTATCAGCTAGGTAACAATATTTCTTCCCTTTGTCCTTGTAGTCTCAGGTATTTCTTCTATCAGATTTTTGGTTTCTTCAATAATCTCTGTTATCACCTTGGTCAAACCTCTTTTAATATGTTCTGTCATTACTTTTGTCATCTTTTCTTTTGTTAGGACATCTTTTAGCATAGTGTCCAACCTCTTTACAATTAAAAAATACAAGTGGTAATTTACCTTTGTATCTACCTTTGTCTCTCTGCAATCTTCTTGCCATTAGTGCTTCAATCTCATCAAGTCCTTGATCCTCATTATCACTTTCACTATCATTTCTAATAGTGTGTCTATGACTTGACTTACTTATTTTCAAAGAAGATTTGAATGCATAATCTATAGATGGTAAGAAACTATTATTAAAGTTATTCATCTCAAATGAAATCAGTCTACCAATCAGACTAGCTAGAGTAGCATTATTGTTTATAACTACTCTCATTTCTTGTATAGAAGATACTCTAATAGCATATACAAGTAGTAAGGTTCTTAGGATTTTACTTACCACTATCTCTTCTTCAAATACACCTCCGAATCCTTGGATAACATTGACTACCTCTTTGATTCTGCAACTATACTGGGTGATATTTTCTCCTTCTTTCATCCTTAGGTCATCAAACCTCCCTCTTAGGCTTTCTGCCTTGGATCTTAGTACATTAGCATCTCCTCCATGTACCGGCTTCAATTTATCCCATATTTGCTTTGCAGAGGTGCAGGTTTTGACATCTTTAAACTCAACATCGAAGAGTGAGGAAGAAAGTTCTATCATCATGAAATTATGCTCATGCTTTTCTCTCAATTTCTCAAGTATGTTAGGTCCTGTAGGAAAGACATATTCAGTATCAAGGTGTTGAGTAATATCATTACCAATACCTGATAGGTGGAGCCTAATTCTACTTTTCCATGATGAAAAGTTGTCCTTATTCAACTTGGGCACATCTCGTTTGCTCATCTTGTGATCTTTTTCTTAAGCTGTTAAACTCCCTTTCTAAGCACACAAGCTCTGATACCAATTGTTAGAATAACTGAAGGGGGGATGAGAGGGGGTGTGAATTAGTGGCCTCAAAAATATTCCAATAAATCAACCAAAAAAATTAGTACCAGAATATTAAGCCTCTAGTTATCTTCAGTCCTATAAGATGAATTCCTTCAAACAATCTTAACAAATAACTACTTCTCAGAGTTCACTGTTAAAATTTATTCTTACTATTTACCGATTAGCAGTCTTTCATTTAACAAAAAATAGCAAATTTCTTAGTATATACCGATCAATCCAGATTAGTTGTGTAATGCAAAACACTAAAGTAATGAATCATAAACACATTGACACATGGATTTTTAACGTGGAAACCCTGTTAAGCGAAAAACCACTTGGGATCGGTAACCCAAAAATTTTACTCTTTTAAAGTGAGCTCGGTGAAGATCCAACCCAGTTAAAGGTTACAAACACACTGTTAGGTGTGACCTTGTTAGAGGATTTAAATAGAATAGTTTGTCACTTGATATCTAGCATCTCTATGCTACCTTCTATGACCAAACCAAGTGTAATTTGTCAAATGGTATCTGGCATCTCATGCTATCTTCATTATCAAACTTTTTGATACTCCTTGGGATGTATCTCAATATAGAAAGGATTTTTAAGTCCTACTCGATTAAGAGACTTTCTTAATCAATGGTTAAACTGAAATAGTAAATGATCTCTTCACACATACAACTTAGACTTGCATATTTTAAGATCTATTGTAAGCTCATTATACCTTTCTGATCAATATATCTTTTCAATGCCTTTGCTCCACTTATTTTTTCTTAGTGATGTTGTGCTTCTTTGTTTCTCGATGTCCACAGAAATCTTTAGCTCTTTCCTTAGCTTGATTGATCAAGACTGTATGAATTTGTTCTTCATCAGATTCTCTCTAGCATCCCTTTTCTCTATTTACTCCCCTAATTCATAATGAATTAGATTGTCTCTTTATAGACATGATATCACCATTTCTCACTTCTTGATTTTATTGTTCTTGGCGTGAGCCGAAATATTAGCCAATCTTGCTTTAAAGATTTAATTCAGTTTTATCCCATAGATTTCTCCTTGACAACTGGATAAAACAAGTTTAAATATTTTACTTATCTTTGGCTTTAACTTGTCTATGAAAAAAATGTTAACAACCAGTTAACTCTATCTTTAGCTCTTGTCAGCTAAGTATTTTTTCATTTCTGAACTTCGGTTCCTTTTGGTGTTTAACTCTTTGATAGCTTCGGTTAACACTTTAGTTCTCCTCGGGCATCTTCATTGTGGTTGTCTGTCCATTGAGCATCACTGTGAAGTTCTTCTCATCAGTAATTCTTGTGATTCTTCTCTTCAATTATGGTTGTCGAGTTTCTTGCTTGGGCAACACTGTGAATTTTACTTTCGGTCTGTCCGCCAGGGTGCACTGCCCGTCGGTGTTTGTAGTCACTTAGTGAATGCTAATCTTTTATGCATTAATGAAAGCATAATATTTATCTTTCTGATTTTCTAAAGTATTTGACACTTTATATATAACCGATAAGATTATATCAAGTTGACATCAATGACAATACAATCCCTTAACTAATTTAATGTCTTGCATTATCTTTCTGCATTTCAGTAGTCAACTTAACATCTTCAAACATTCAATTAGTTATATTTCATCAGTAAGGAGTGTGGAATTTCTGAATTCATGGAGCTCATGAAGGGCCAAGATGAAAGTCTTTCCAAGCATTGTTTTAGTTCTTGGGATGACATAAGGGTTACTATGGGCAGGATTTCATTTCAGGTCAACGAAGATGTTATTTCTCGGGCTATGAGTGTATCCACTGAGGGATGCAAATGGAAACAGATGGTTAAGGTCCCTGATACTACCAATTTGAACCAATTCTTCTATGTGGGGGAGAAGTTTGTTATGCTTAGAGGGGTTTTTGATCATGATGAGCTGCTAGAGCCATGGGATCATGTCTGCCTTGTGATTATAAGGTACTTCACACGGTAGATTTGGTGTGTATTACTACTACCACCTCTGTTTCTTAATTTTTTTAAGAAACCCATTTCTATTTCCATTCCATTCTACATGTTACATTCTTTTGATAATATTCCCAAATATGTGACTAAGGCTAACAGCCATGGGAAGAACTTTAGCATTCTGCACCAGGGCCTTATGTTCCACCTTTATCATTTTCACCTAGCCCTTTTCCCTCCCTACCAAATCATTTTTGAATAGGTTCTTAAAAATTCTAACCTGCCCTCAAATAGCCCCATGCACACTCTGAGTCCTAGTCATAAGTAAAAAAACCCTACTCTTAAAATTTAGCAGGATACCTCCCTAGACTCCTCCAAAAGAAAGCAGGAAAAAGTGCCAAGAGAGAGATCCCTCCCATTAAAACTAAATCCAAGTCTGCTAAAAATTTCAAAATTTAATTTGAATATGATGTTGAGATCACTAAGGAGACTAGTACCCCCCCGTAGGTCCACCTGCCTCAAGGGAAAACTAGAAAAAAGAAATTATGAAAGAGGTTTCAGACTTGAACAATGATGAGTCTAGGGATATTTGCCAAATTGAGGTTTCTAAGACTGCCTCTGATAATGGATCGACCCATGTCTTAATGAGCATCAATTCTGACCATGGGGTGCCAACCAATGAGAAGAAGGAGACCTCAATGGTTCCCATGACTAAGTATAAAGGTAAGGCTCTGGTCAAAGATGATAAGTGCAATGTGGGCTCTATCTCAACAAAGGCTGATTCAGTGACTATGAGACTAGAAGACGTGGAATAAAATATTGTGTTTTTAGATGGGAATATTGTAGAGGTAGATGTAAAATTATATAATGTTTGCAGGTATGTGTTAAACATGATGCATAGCTCAACTACCAATCTATGCTTGTTGCAAGCAGACACAAGCAAGGATCCCAAAGATGCGAAGGACTGTAAGGAACTCTTTCAGTTCCTCACAGAAGATTGGGCGGTGATGATGCTTACTAGTGAATGGAAGAAGATGCAGAAATAGGGTTGAGGCCCTCTATTTTTTGTATTTTGGTTTATCTTGGCCTTCTTGGACCTATGGTTTTTTACTTTACTTTTTTCCTCTCGACGTATACTCTAGTTCTTACTATTAATGACCCTAAGTGGTCCTTGTTTAAAAATCTCTTTTATACTGGGATAAACACTTTGATGGACACTATTATTTTTTGGTTTGATATCTATAGGATTATTACTACTATTCTAGCTATTGTGTTCTTTACCAGGTATAGCTTAGTTTTTCATTCTTTGTTTCTGTTGGTTTTTTATAGTGATGTGAGGGTGTTTATTGTGGTTTACCCTTGGATGTAAAATGATATGACCTTTCTAATCTGTTATGATCTTTCTAATGATGATAATCTTTCTAATGATATGATATTTAATAAAAGAAATAATTTCTTTGTAAATTGATATGATCTTTCTAATCTGTTATAATATTTCTAATTATGATCTTTCTAATGATATTTAGTAAAATAAATAATAATTATCTTTTCAACTACATAAATACCTCTAAAAATTATATGAAATATTGAAATGCTATATATAATTTTCTTTCAAACATTTATCATCTACATTACTTCTTATCATGTCATTTCATATTATCTATTAATAATTATGAGAACTTCCTTGATTGTATATATTCCATTGAATTCTTTTATTTTTGTGTCATTGTGTAGGAACAAGAAGCTTGACATAAATCTTGACTACTTGGCGGTGGTGATACTTGGAGTTGTCCTGTAGATTCTTGATGCTTGAGCATTAATCTTTGTCATCGAACATTGAACATGGTCATCAATTCATTTTGATTAGGGTCATCCATATAAGCTATAATCACTCGCCTGTAATTACCAAAGTACAACTTAAATACTCCTCATTTTGGTTTAATATACTTAAAAATGTCATATGGCCCTAAAATAAACATTATGTCTAACAAGATAAATTGTAATATATATCACTTAAAAGTGAGAATTATGTATCTTGAGTAATGTGACTTGTAAATACTAGATATTAGTGAGTTTACATGTCAATTGTGCAAAATTCAAAGTTTGAATGAATTTCAAAAGAGAGTTGTTTTGTTAAGAGATTATAAAGTATATCTATATAAATTAATTTAAATAATAAATAAATAATTAGTTTATTTTTAATTAATTAGGATTTTTAGATTTAATGAAGATTGTATAATATTCAATTTATTTAAGAGTAATAAGGTGATAATAAATTATTTATGTAAATATTAGAAGAATAATTTATTTGTATCCATATTTATAGATGAAGAATTATTAGAAAAAGTAGTTAAAGCAGACCCTAAAGGTTTACTAAAGGCATTGATTATATATACTCTGAACTTTTGATAAGATAGGAATAGGATATGTTGACGAGTTTAATATGTTGAGGGTTCCAAGGCCAAAATTAATCAAGTGTAAAGTTTACATGATTAGTTAAGGTTTGATAAAGACTATAGTTGATCATTATAACTTAGCCATTGTGGATAAATTTGAAACACTTATGGATGGTAGAAGGGATAAATTTCATGTTGAAGAATTGATTCTGAACAGATGATTGATTGTATGTTTGTCATTGATGACAACATATAATACACAACAATACTTATGTGTGTACTTATCCATATGATGACATGAATACTTGCATGGATAGATACATGTTGTTGACATGTTTATTATGCTATGTTCATACACGTAGACCCAGATATGATGTTTTAGTAAACATATGTAATTCTGTTAGTGACAGTTACAGTTCTGGAGGAATAACAGTTTAAGGCCGACATATGTAACATGTTTATTGAGTTGCGCCTATCTTCAGGATATGCGTGTGTATATTCATAATGAGTTATGAGTTTTTGATATTAATCTAAAGGCGCCAAATGTATTTCAAGAAGATTGCAAAGTTATGATTAATTTGGTGAAGTCGACTTAGTGAAGCGACGTGTCTATTCAGTTTATACTTGTGCGGTTGTAATTATGCTTGTGCACTTAGTAGAGCTGACAAGGATGTTAAGAAGAGTTTTCCTACAGGTCTCATGATCTCATACTTGGTGTATGTACTTATAGAAGGTCATTTGCGATAGGAAGAGTTGCGAAAGCCAGAGATAAGAAAAGTAGAGCAGAGTGTTAAAGAAGCATAGCTATATTTATCATATGTTGATAATATAGATATTGAAGTTGAAGCTTTTAGAATATAGATAAGATTATTGTAGTGCTTTACAAGAGGTTAAAGCATCAACTCACAAAAGGAACTGATCAAACAAGCAGTGTCACAAATAGTAGTTCACCTTGTTGATACAGTGTCTATCAAATAACTAGAAGGTTGTAGCCTTCACCACTTGGACAATGAGTCCTTGGAAAGTGAGTCCACCACCCCTAACAGGGTTATTGTAAAAGACTCCTAATAGGGTCCGACCCTTAACCAGGTCACTATACTACTACATTGTAAAGAACAACTCCTAACAGGGTTGGAAGATCTTTTAACAGGGATCACTATAAATAGTATAGTTCTTTGTGGGTACTAATTCCCACCGGGGTTTTTACCATTTGGTTTCCCTGTAACCAAATTGATGTGTTGTCTAAAGTGTTATCTAAATGTGCATTTACTTTGTATCAATCTGGATTAATAAGTATAAGATAAAGATAAATTTGCTGATAACTGATTCACCCCCCCCCTCTCAGTTATCCCTGAAGTATTCTAACAATTGCTATCAGAGCCAAGTTCCTTGGAGAGAAAGCCTAATAGATTAAGGTAGATCAGATGGCATACTTCAGAAAAGAGAGCCCTAAGATTGATGGAGAGAACTATCTGGATTGGAAGAACAAAATGATAACACATCTACAATGTGTTGGCTTTGAGATCTTTGAGATTGCTACACAAGAAGTTGTAATTCCATCTCTGAAAGACCTTTCAAAGGATGATGCTACTAATAAACAAAAGGAAACATTTACCAATAATGCAATTGCCAAAGAAGCCCTAATCAGCGCCTTATCTGACAGTGAATTTTCTGAAATCAAGAAGATTGACAAAGCATATACTATATGGAAGTATTTAGAAGACATGTTTGAAGGAGATGTTCAAGATAAGAATGCACACAGAAAGACATGGAAGAAGAAATACAACAGTCTTGAGATGTTACCAGAAGAAAACATTAGAGCTTACAATCAGAGAATAAATGAAGCAGTATCTGGAATTAGGAACAATGGTGGTGAAATATTAGAAGAAGATATAATACATAAGTTGTTAACTACCTTGACATTAGACTATGAAAACAAGATCAACATTCTAGAGGAAACTATGCAATTCTCAAAAAACTTCAAGAGAGAGACTTTGATAAGAAAAATCTCTGCATTTGAGATATCAAGATTGAAGAATAAACCTAAGAATGAAACAACCTTCAAAGCTTCAATCCACTAGTACAAAAATAACAATATATGACCAAATAAACTATCAAAAATTGTAGATAAATGACCAAATTTGGTCACGTGACCACTGGTAGTTTATTGCCGGTCATTTATCTCGTGACCAAATTTATGACTAAACTATTTTAGTCATTTATTTGGTCATTGATTTGGTCATATATTTAGTCATTTATTTGGTCGTTTATTTGGTCATTTGGTAGTTTATTTGGTCATTAATTTAGTCATTAATTCGGTCATTAATTTGGTCATTAATTTAGTCATTTATTTAATTATTTAGTCGTTAATTTAGTCATATATTTGGTCATATATTTGGTTGTATATTTGGTTAATTTAGTAGTTTATTTAGTCATTTATTTAGTCGTATATTTGGTTAATCTAGTCATTTATTTAGTCATATATTTGGTCGTATATTTGGTTAATCTAGTCATTTATTTAGTCATATATTTGGTCATATATTTGGTTAATCTAGTCATTTATTTAGTCA
>MU220214.1:380948-391275 GCA_018584345.1 Thuja plicata | reverse complement strand
ATAATATTATATGAATGGTATGGAATTAACTGATTATGCATATATTATATTTATTACATCGTTAGTATTATATTATTATCTTGTATTTTACATAGTAATGTTATTAATATTAGTATTGTATTACACATATAATTATTATACCTATTTTTTAAAAGGAAAATGACAAAAGTGTGAATATTTTATTAATATAGCATGAAATATATATCCAATATCTTTTTTTTTGTTTGAGATTCATAATCTCTTTGGCTAAGAGCCAAAGACTGAGGGGTACCCATTATGCCAAGATCTTGAATAATAAATAACAAAATGAGGTTACATAATATAGTAAGATAACCTCAGAAGAAACAAAACGATCTCCAAAAAGGAGCTACAAACAAATTTACCTTGACAATATACAAAACATATGATATGCACATAAAACTATAACTGAAAACCCCACAACCAGATTTGTTTACAAACAAAGGCCACCAAAAAACTATTAAGCGACATTGATGACAAGGCTATGGAAAACTTTACAAGAACCACAAGCAAGACAAATTTGATAAACCATGTTCAACTTTAGAATTTTAATGACTCTGTCATTACTCCCACACACCTATGCTTTCCCTCAATTCTTTGGGAAATCCCTTCCTCCTGTGAGAATTTGGATGCAGAGAGCACAAGCCTTGGATGATGTCTATAATTATTATACGTAACAATTGTATTTTTGTTATTATGATATTTAATTATTAATTATTATAATATTATTAGATGTTTATATTGTTCTTATTATTATGCACATATTTTCTGCGATTATACTAAAATTTAGGATCTAGCTCTAATCATATATGCATATGAAGGGACATATGGTGCATGAAAATGATCAAGTGATAAATTTTATGCATAAAGTCATTTAATTTAATTGACAAATAATTATATAAATTAAAATAAATTTCTTAAAATTATTATAATATTTTTTCAATATACAAAGAGTACAATGTACTCATTAAAAAAATGCATATTTTCAAATTGATTTGTTTTTCTATTTGTAATAGGAATACACAAGGATATCATCCAAAAATACTAGAAAAATTCTATTCAAAAAGATCTGAAATACACCACTCATCAAACTCATAAATATTGACGGTGCATTAGTCAGTCCAAATGGTAATACTGCAAATGTATAGTGACCATATCAGGTACAAAAAGTTGTACAATTGATATCCACCTCATGAATCCTCAACTCATGGTATCCACACTTAAGATCAGACTTAGATAAAAATGTCAGCCCCTTCATCTAATGAAACAAGTCATCTATACGAGGAAAATGATACCAGTTATTAGTAGTTACTTTATTGAGTTACTGGTAATCGATACGCAATCTGAGAGAACCTAATTTCTTCTTAACAAAGATGACCAAAGCTCCTCAAGGAGAAGGACTAGGATTGATGAACATATTAGCTAAGTTTTCCTCTAACTACAATCTGAGTTCAATCAATTCTTGAGTGGTCATGCGATAAGGAGCCTTGGAGATGGGCTCTTTTGGAATTAATGGGAAGTGTGTACTAAGAGGGGAGGGGTGAATCAGTACCTCTAAAAATTTTGTATCATTTTAATCAATTAACCTTTGTGTAATCAATTGTATATCCAACCATCTGATCTATACTATCATGATGTGAGTTATATCAATTCACAAACTCAACATACATGTGAACATTCATAGAAACATTCATGAAAGTAATTGACAAATAACACAAGATATGATATCGTAGAAAACTCCTGTGAGGAAGTAAAAACTGTGATAGGGATGGCACCCACAAAATCTTCACTATCTGCAAATTGGAAGGGGCTGGTTAAGGCTTACAATTTGATCACTTCTGATGATCTACCCTATTAAGAGTATCGATGGAGACATGTTAAAGTATACTTGGTTAAGAGATTTAGCAACACTGTTGAGTGTGCACTTGGTTAAGAGATTTATAGTTGGACTGTTAAATCCACCTTCCTTGAAAGGATTTTTACACTTTGCTTCACTTGTTAGAATGATAGCAAATTACAATTTGACCTAGTGTATGCAATCTCCTATTGTTGATACAGATCCATTTAAGTTTAGATGAATAAGATTATCACCTAATGTGATTGAATAATACCTCTGATTCTCGGTAGCCTTTGTTCTTGGTTCTTGCTAACCAAATTCACCTTTTGCTGTTCTGGTTCTTGAAACTTTCAATCTGATCCATAGATGTGCTTTTAGGATTCATTCATCCTCTCTTCCATATTAACACATGTATAAATAATTATTGCATCATCTATTTATAAGATGGATTGACATCATCAATTTTCACAAATTTTTTTTTTAACTCTAAGATCAGGTTTACAACTTTTTACCTTGATCTCCTAGTCTGTGTTTTAAATCAGTTAGAATGATTAAAGCACTTAAATTCATGTTTCTTGTCCCTAAATAAATGGATTTAGAAAAAAATCAAGATTCTATAAATAGAATGAAAACTATTTTATTGGACGTGGAGGTCAGATCCACTTTTTGCAGGCTGCAACTGGCTTTTGGTTTCTGACGGTTGGTTATGCTTAGAAATCAGTTTACTATCTTTCAGCGTTCCTTCTTTAACTATATTTTGGTTTGCACTATATCCTGCATGTCAGGTTCCTTTTTCGGGTTCCTCTTTATCCTTCTAACTTTGCAGTTTTAGTTTACACATAAAATTGGTGTCATCGGTTTGCTTTGTACTTAGCCATTTTCAGTGATCTCTTGTATCTTCATTTTTGGTTATCTCTTTGTCTTGTCTTTCGGTGTTTTCTTACCAATAGTGTTGTTTGCATACTAATGGAAAATTAATGTCATCAATCTCCCCCTTTGACATTAGTATCAAAAACTGATATGTGCAAAATACTAACAAAATGTTAAGTATGTACAACATATATAATCCTTAGTCATTTCATGACTCCCCCTATGTATATGCCTGTATATCATGATTTTTGGTAGTACTGTATAGTTTCCTATCTATTTGTATATATCATATCTTTCCCTCTGTAAAATATCATATACATATCAACATATCATTTTTCCATATACATATCATTTTCCCCCTTTTTTGATATTAAGGGCAAAGGTCAATACCTTATAGCTTATAAAAAATGTGAGAGTGTGAAGAATTCATGTCTTCCATCATTTTCTCCCATGTTCCTTTAAGTTCTCTAGAGCCATGTGCTCGAGTGTAATCTTGGAGTGAATATCATAGATGTTATCTGCTACATACATCTCCGAGGTTGCTATCAATTGTCTTGCTGAACTGATATGCTGTTGAAGCAGTGTGAGATTTGGTAGAAGTTGAGCTTGGATCTCGGTGAATTCTTCTCTGAAGTGTGTCTCTGCTTCCCATAGTTCTTTCCTTAACCTTTTTATTTCAATGATTTTACCATAATGCAACTTTAGTGCATTGTCATCAGTTGTTAAGCTATTAGCACTGTTAGCTAGATCTGAATCTAACTTTGATATGTTTTCACTACTCTCTTTAGTGAACTTTTCCATTGTGCTTAGTTGTTGAATCAAGGAAATAGCTTCAGGGGTAATTGGATCTAATGCACTAATGAATTTTGAAAGCTTTACCTTGTTGACTGCTACTTCTTGGATGATGTTCTCAATGAGTTTCTGCTGGTACTTCAGCTCTTCTCTCTCTTCTATTGCCTTCTCAGCATCGATGTTTTGTGTTGTAATTGCTAGTTGATCAAGAATTGGATTACTTTGATCAACATAAATGTTAGGTACAATCTGGTGCAAGATGTCCCTAGTTGTCTCTAGTACCATGGAGTCTTGGTGTTGTTTCTTCAGCTTCTCCTGTAATTCCTTCCTTTGGCATATTTCACCGTATTCTATCAAAGCTTCATAATCAAGTGTGGTTGGGTCACATTTGGAGATTTCAATGATTTCATCTAATGTGACTTCCAACTTACTCTTTTTGGATTTCTTCTTCTTCTTCAGAGTTTCACTTGAGTGCAATACCATAGCCATCTTCTTAGCTTTGTTTGTGGTACTAGATGAAGTTACTTGTGTTGCTTATTTTTGCTGCTTTGTTTTGGTGTCAGCTTGTCAGTTTTCTGTAGACATCTCCACATCAACCTTTACATTGTTGGTAGAAACATTTTTGGTATCATCATGAGTGCCATCTTTAGGTTTATCTCCTTCATCAGTGTCCTTCTTATGCACTTCATCTATCTTTGTCTCTACATCCTTTTCTGATGTGTCTCCATCTACTTTATTTATATCTCCTTCTGTACCCTTGTCAATATCAGTTACTATGTGAGTGTCTCTGATATCTCTCAGATTATTGGTGTTGTCTTTATTTCCTTCTTGTCCTTCATCCTCGAGAATGCTTGAGTCCTTATCAGGTGACTTTTCTTTTTCTTGAAGAAAATTGATAGCTTGTATCAATATTGGCATGTTTTCTGGTATGTTGACCTGTGCAGTATCAATTCCAGTGTCCTGCTCATCGGTTGTGTCCTTGGTAATATTGACATCTTCATCTTTATTTACTTCTTCTACTGGATCATCAGGAATGTTAATGCTAGTTTTATCCACAATGTTGTCCTTTGTGGTGTCAGGCCATGTTTCATCTGCAACATCCATATTTTTTTTGCCGGTTGTGTCTTGTTCTTTCTTGTCTAACTTAACTGATGTGTCATCTTCTACATATTTGATTAATATTTTTTCTTGAGTTTCCTTATCAACATCTTTTTGTTGTAGGTCTTTCTCAAGGCTATCTTCCTCAGTAGGCCTGTTGAGTATTTTGCTCCATTTATTGTGGCTTTCCTGTTCAAGCTCTATAAGCTTCCCTTCAAGAAATTTGTATGCCCTCAACTTGGTTGAGAACTCCTTTTTATGTTTCTCCATCATTTCATCAATTTCTTCTTTCTTGGATTCAGAAGGCATGAGAGTAACAAGTATTCTTTCTCTTATTTCCTTTTCATTCTTCAAGGAAAATGTCCATCTAGCATATAGTTTGTCCAAGAGTTCCCTTGGTACATTATTGCCTTCAAATTGAATCGGTACATATTTGAATTTATAAATTTTTTCTATGATGATGTATTCAACTTTGTTCTGATCTTCTGGATCAACTTTTAACCATCTTCTAATCTTAGAATCTATGATAGATCCTGAATTTGCAATAAATTTGCATAACTCATCAATGCTTTTTGGAACCTTAGTCTTCTCTGCTTCTACACCTTCATCTTTCTCGGTGTCTTCAATATCCTCTTTGGTTCTAATGAGACTCCTTATTCTTTTGTTTTCTCCTCTTTTTGGTGTGGCCACTTTCCTCTTGTATGTTATTACTTTTCCTTTCTTTAAACGTGAAGGAGTTGAGTCCTTTGATGTTTGGATTCTTTTCCTAGAAGCAGCTATGGTTCTTGGTTTCTTTGTTGGTGGAGGAGATGGTGAATATGACTCTGTGGCCTCAATTCAGCTTCACCGATAAGTAGCTATTCTTTGGTGTCTTCCTCCTTTTCAAATTCTTCTCCCTGTTTAGTTTCTTCCTCTGTTGCCGACAATATTTTCTTGAGGTTCTTGACCATTTTGTCCTTTTTCCTGACAATTTTCTTTACAACCAATCCAGTTTTGATTCTTGATTTGGCCTCCTCATAGGTTCCAAACTTAGGTTGTTTCTTGTCCAAAGGTTCATTCATCAATGCATTGATTTATTTGGATTCTTAATCAATATTTATGTCATATTCTAATGGTTGTAGCCATTCTTTCCTTGGTACAATAGGCTTGATATAAGTGTGGTCTGTATCAACCATGAAACATATTTCATCTTTGAACTTTTCAATGAGTTTCTCAGGGATTCTTACCCTCTTCTTCATTCGATCTTTGAATATAGTGAAGTATTCATCCATGACTATTTCAAAATTGTCTCCCAGTGAGGTTATGTATTCACCAATTTTCATGTTGACCGGTTTTGTAGTATCCCACTTCAAATCTCCTATTGATGGAAATGTTTCTTGAAAGTAGAAGAAAATGCACATAATAAGTGAGCCAAACTTACATGTGTTTGTCTTTACATTCCTTATAGTCTTAAAATTCTCTTCTAACTGGTTCAGTAGAAGTTCAGATAAGTCCAACTGGGTTCCCTTCTTCATAATTTTGTAAACTGTGTCTACTGCACCGGATGCTATGCTGTTCATCCTGTTGTCTTGGAAGAATTTGTAACCGATAACACATACTCCAAATTTTATCTCATCATCAGTAATGGTGGATAATTTTAATCCTCTACCATCCCATTTGGCTCCTGTGATCTTTTTAGTCTCAGCCCTGGGTGGGTGCTTTAGTGCTTTGACCTTCTCGGTTACAAGGTAACCGGTGACTGTAATGATAACATCTTAGGTTATCATCTTTGGTTCATCCAGCCATAGTTTGTGATTGTACATTCAGCTCAGTACTAACCGAATCCACTTGGTTTTGAAACCTTTTGGGAATAACAAGGTATTAGTGAGTCCTTTCACCTCTATGTGTTTATGCTCATCTTTTAATGTCCCATCTTCATTGCATAGCTTCTTATAAGTTTGTTCTACCTTTGAGTCACCGATTTATGCAATCTTACATTGTATGAATGATCGTATGTCTTTGACAAGAAAAAATCTAGCTGGTATTCATGAGAATTCTTTAGCATCATCGGGTTGTGAAGCAACCTCAGGGTGAATCTTTTAGTGTGGTTCCTCACATGAGGAATTCTTTAGTAGTTTAAACTCATCCTTCTTAGTGTTCTTTGATTTCACAGTTCTTGAAGTCATGGCCATTTTTTTGATTTAGGGCTTTGTATGAAATACATAAATAGAGTTGTTAGTCATCGTAGAACTTACTATATACACCAGCAGTGATTTCTGATCTACTAGGAGATCTCTATGTTGAGTTGTGGTTTCTTTGTGGTTCTGTCACTGTTTGCACAAAAATTTCTCTTGTCACTCTGCTCTGGTCAGGGTGAACAATGAGACTATCCAGTTACCCTTTTATAGTCATTTAACCTAAAAATAAAGTCATTAATGCTTACCAACTCCTTAGTGTGTGAAGACAAAGTTTTTCGATTAAGACATTAACTTGTTTCTTTGGTGACAACATAAAGTTTCACGGCGGTTGTTCAAATCTTCACTTTTACCGATGGTTTTCAGTGTTGCAACCAACTTGTCC
This sequence comes from Thuja plicata, assembly GCA_018584345.1. Taxonomy (NCBI): domain Eukaryota; kingdom Viridiplantae; phylum Streptophyta; class Pinopsida; order Cupressales; family Cupressaceae; genus Thuja; species Thuja plicata. The sequence goes on along the minus strand of MU220214.1, from coordinate 384,101 downwards.
ACTTTGCTTGGTTACTGACAAGGCTCAATTTACACTAGCAACTTTGCTTTCTTATCTCAACTGACGCTTCTTAGTAAGTGTGGGCAGTTTTAACTTTAAGTGTATAATGATGAATTTCAGCATGTATTACCTGATAGCATAGTTATTGCAAATTGTAACAAGTAATATTATGATGCATCTTATACTTATGCTAATTTTTCATTTCATCAACATATTATGGAACTAATGTAAAATACTGCATAGTGTAAAGTAGTTCCATACTTACTTGTTCTTCTTAGGTGGGGGTGATGATGTCACCAAATCCATTGGATGGGGTGTCACTATTTGCATTGCTTGGTCCAACTTCATCATTGTTTGAATCTTTTCTCCACATTTTGTCTCTGGCTCTTCTGATGTCTTCAATGGTGTTTCCATTGGGAAATGTGCTGGACTTTGTCATTCAATCTTTGCAGTCTTTCTTAAGATGACCAACTTTATAACAGTGTAAGCATGTCATACCAGGGTTAGTCCAGCCTCTAGAATTTCTAGTCCACTGTCTCATCCAATTTACAACAATGTGACCAAATCCTCCACATGCTGTACAATTTTTCCAAGTGTTGTAATTCCATACATACTGGTTACCAACTCTTTTCAGTTGATAGGGAGTTTCTTGACCTTTTAGCCTCCATGCTTGCCTTTTCTTTTTCCAGCATTCAAGAGTTGTGTGCCCATTCATTTTTTAAGTAGGAAAGTATTTTTCCATGTAGGTTTCCTTCTTTGGTTGTCTCATCTCAGACTTACATTTATATGCTTTACATCCTTTCTTGTTACATTTATAACAAAATCCTATGAATGAAGATGTATATTTAGGAATACCTTTCATTTTTCCTCTGCATACATTTAATGTGTGACCTTTCTTTCCATAGTGATTGCATTTCAAATTTCTTGGTCTTGGATTTGCATAGACATTCTTAGGATCAACTTTATTGGGTGATTCTCCATTCTTAGTAAAGCCTAGACCATTTTTTGTGTTGAATCTTCATTGTCCTTCAAGAAAATCATCCATTCTTTTATTTCTTTCTTCAACTTTCTTGATAATTTCATTATGCTGCTGCTAAATTCTTATTTCATGTTTCAACTTTTCATTCTCATCCCTTAGCTCACTAATAGCTTCTATTATTTCAATGAGTTCAACATTCATTATGTTTTCCTTTTGACTCATAAGAATAATCTGATTTGTAACTTCATGGTGATGTTCTATCAATCTTTGTATTTTAGATTCTTTTTCTTGTAGCTTTTCTGTAATATTTCTTCTATCATCAATAACTAGTGTTCTTTCTTTCTTAGCTTGTCTAGCATTGTTCATGACATCAATAATTCTTACCATCTGTGTCTCTTGACCAATTTGCAGAGATTTCACTTGTCCAGCCAAATGTTGATTAATTTCATTTAGACTTGTGATGCTTTCTTCTGATGTGTCTGATGCTTTCCTTGTAGTTGATTCTGAAGATTCAAAGAAATCTGGTATCTCTTCCTCATGGTAATCTATTTCATTACAATGAGATGCCATAATATTCATTTCATCTAACAGTTGTCTCATGTTGATTCTAACTTCTTTATATTGCTCATAGAAGATCTGAATTTCAAGCTTCTTATTCTCAATTATTTTGTCAAGTCTGTACTTCTCCATTATATGATCTTTTCTCTTAGGCCTTTAATCTTTCCAAAGAAGAGACTTAGCTCTGATACCAATTTTTGGAATTAATGGGAAGTGTGTACTTAGAGGGGAGGGGTGACTCAGTACCTCTAAAATTTTTGTATCCTTTTAATCAATTAACCTTTGTGTAATCAATTGTATATACAACTACCTAATCTATACTTTCTTGATTTGAGTTATATCAATTCATAAACTTAACATACATGTGAACATTCATAGAAACATTCATGAAAGTAATTAACACATAACACAAGATATGATATCGTAGAATACTCCTGTAAAGAAGTAAAAACTGCGGTGGGGATGGCACCCACAATATCTTCACTGTCTGCAGATTGGAAGGGGTCGGTGAAGGCTTACAATTTGATCAATTCTGATGACCTACCCTGTTAAGAGTATTGGTGGAGACCTGTTAAAGTCTACTCAGTTAAGAGCTTTAGCAACACTATTGAGTGTGCACTTGATTAAGAGATTTGTAGTTGGACTGTTAAATCCACCTTCCTTGAAAGGATTTTTACACTTTGATTCACTTGTTAGAATGATAGCAAACTAAAATTTGACCTGGTGTATGAAATATCCTATTACTGATACAGATTCATTTAAGTTTACATGAATAATATTATCACCTAATGTGATTGAATAATACCTCTGATTCTCGGTAGCCTTTGTTCTTGGTTCTTGCTAACCAAATCCACCTTTTTCTGTTCTGGTTCTTTAAAATTTTAATATGATCCATAGATGTGCTCGTAGGCTTCATTCATCCTCTCTTCTATATTCACACATGTATAAACAATGATTGCATCATCTATTTATAAGATGGATTGACATCATCTTACATTCATGATTTCTTTAGAATGATTAAAGCACTTACATTCATGTTTCTTGTCCCTAAAGAAATGGATTTAAAAACAAATCAAGATTATATAAATAGAATACAAACTATTTTATTTGATGTGGAGGTCAGATCCACTTTTTGTGGGCTGCAACTCACTTTGAGTTTCTGACTGTCAGTTATGCTCAGAAGTCAGTTTACTCTCTTTCGGTGTTACTGCTTGAATTTTTCTCTTAGTTTTCTCTTTATCTGTCTTTCGGGTTGCACTATATCCTACACGTCAGGTTCCTCAGTTTACACTAAAAATTTGTGTCATCGGTTTGCTTTGTACTTAGCCATTTTTGGTGATCTCCTGTATCTTCATTTTTGGTTATCTATTTTTTGTGTCTTTCGGTGTATTCTTATTGAAAGTGTTTTTTGCATACTAATGGAAAATTAATGTCATTAGGGCTCTGCTCTTGGTACCAAGTCAGTGCAGAAATCTATGTCTCTCTTAGGAGGCATTCCAAGTATCTCACTGGGGAACACATTTTCATATTCCTATAATAGTGGGTGATTGAGGGTGATGTCTCTACTCTATCCCTCATCTACATCATTAAGTAAAACTAGAAAGAGATGACATTCC
>MU220214.1:341020-357982 GCA_018584345.1 Thuja plicata | reverse complement strand
TAGTTTGCATTTCTCATCCTTAGTTTAGTTGCATTTACATTTTTATTTGATTCTTGAGGACATTTTCACTCTTGCTCTTGTCTCCTTTAGAATCTCCCATTGCATGGTTTATTAGCAAGGTCATAGGATTAATTAGCTCTAGCTGAGAGCAATACTCAAAATAGCCTTGCACTCCATGCCTAGGGAGATCTAAGCTGATTTCTCAAGGTTTCCAATCCATGGATCCTCTTGGAAGCAATGGTTTAGAGAAGTGCACCACTTGAGTGTGTACAGTGATAAGAAATTTTTTGAGACTTTTGAATACTATAATGGTGGTTAAGTAAGAATGGGAAATGATACACCTTGTCCAGTTGAAGGTAAAGGGACTATAATATTGAATAACCTAATCAAATGGAAAAATGCTTATTGGGTAAAAGGACTAAATTACAATTTGTTAATTTTTTCATAGATAAACAATTCAAGTCAAAGAGTAGCATTTTAAATAAGAAGGCAAATATCTTCAATGAATCAGGAAGGTTGATTGAAATTGGTGAGCAGACAAAAGGTAACCTTTTCTATCTTGATGACACTAACACCACTTGCTTGATGGCTAGACAAAAATACATATGGTTGTGGCACAAAATATTGTGTCATGTGAACTTTGAAAACATGATAAGGATAAGAAAAAAGAGGAATGTTAGAGGTTTACTGAGCATGACTAAGCCCGAGCATATTGTGTGTTGAAAATGTGACACACTTCTATGAGTCATTATATTCAAGATTGCTCAAGAATGAGGTCTCAAATGGTGGCTCATAGCTCCCTATTCATGGAGTTCAAGGGTTTGTGATGAAGGCCCACAATTTAGACCTAGTTATGCCCATGCAAGTACACCATGAAATGTGAGATTCAAAGAGGAAAAGAAAGAGTGCTAGTCTCCATGATCATCAAATATGCATGCAAATGAAAATGGAAGCTATTCTATATGACAAAAATGCATGGAAGGAAACTAATCTATATGATAACAATGCATGAAAGGAAATATACAAATTAATCGATGAAGGAAATATGAATTTAAATTAACATGAATCTAATCTAAATGGATTGCCATAAATGCATGAGAGAAGACAAGAAGAAGAAGTTACATGGTTCAATCTCAAATGCTCAAACTCTCCTCCAAGATCGCTTTCCAAACCTGCAGCATAACAATAGCATAAAAGTGTATATCTTGATTATAAGGAGAGGTTTCCTTTTAAAGGGCAATGGATGGTAGAGATTAAGAGGTAAAAAGAAATGAGTAATGGTGGAGATTAAATCTTGGTTGATCCATGTGCTCATATCTTCAAAAGGAAAAATCAAAGGCTATGATTAAGAGGCAAAAAACCCACCACTTAGGAAGATGTGTAGAAAAAGGAACTTTATTTATTTTTATTTAATTTATTTCCTTTTTTCAACACAAAGAGGGATTTAAGTGGGGTTTTATTTATTTAATTAAAAGAGGGATTTTATTTTAATTAAGTAAGATTATTTTATTTAATTAAAAGGGAGATTCTAATTAAATAAGATAATATTATTTAATTAAGAGATATTTTAATTAAATAAGATAAGATTATTTCATTAAAAGGGATTTTAATTAAATAAGATTATTTTATTTAATAAAAAGGAATTGTTTTCTTTTAATTAAATAAGATAATTGATGAAATGATCAAACCTTAGGAAATATTGAAATAATTGAATTAATTATGATTTGATCAAGGAAATTGATTTGAATTAAAATGTTGCAAAGCATTGATTCAGGAAATTGATAAATTGATTTTGTCATTTGATAAATTGAAGAATGGTGGCCCATAGTCTAGGCGACCATTTTAGGGTGCCTACATTTTCCCCTCTTTGACTAATGTGTGATATTTATGGGAACACATTTAGTCAAAGAATGTAGTTGAAGTGTGAAATCAATTTGGGATCACAAAACAATCCAGACGTGTGATCGACAGATGGGAACACATCAGGACAAAGATAAGCTGATTGAAAAAGACAAGGTCAACACCCATGTAAATAGGTAATTGACATGTCCAAGATAAGAATCTCAAGCAAGGTTTCCCCAAGTGGAGAAATTGATAGGATTGATAAAGATGAATCAAGGATTGAAGTTTGTTAGGTACTGCCCTCTCATGATCAAAATTGAAATGAGATAGAGGAGAAATAGAAAATTGATAAATTTGATCAAATCAAACTAAAGATAAGGTTCTTGATGTAAGATAAAAGATATAAAGATCACAGAACCAAGTTAGATCATCAATCATGAAAGATTATGCACCAAGGTTGAATTAGAAGAAAAGAAGTGGGGTGAAAGTGAATGGAAGATAGAAGTTTGGAAGAGGTGGAAGGAAATGGAGAGAAGAAAGAGAATTTGCCTTAGGAAAGAGAATGCCCCAAAATCAATCAACTATTTAAGATAGAAAATTTTGATTGAGATAACAAAAGAAGATAAGGAAATGAAGATCAAAACATGACCATAATTGATTAAAAGCCCACAAGAAAGATGAAGGAAAACCCTCACAAACTCATAATGCAGCCTAAAAATGCAAATTAACATGAAGTCTAACAATGCAAGCTATATGAAAATGCAAAGGTGTACTTGCAATAGAGCTACTGTAACATAGGAATTTATGTTCACCATTCATTAGAGAATGTTAATGACCTTATTTTCATCATTGGGCCATTATTAACAGACATCGGAAAATCACACAATCATCACTAGTCACAAGCACAACTGTGAAGATATGAATGTGATTTATATCAGATTGGAATGTGGAAAGATTCTAACATAATCATCAAAGACATAAAGGTCAAGATGACTGTGATGTTAGCTTACCGAGTTTAATGTAGAAAAACCACACTCACATCAAGCCATATAGGCTAGGATGACCATAAGAATGGTTATGCAAAAACAATCAAGGATGAAGCCTCAAATATCCTAAGTGTTTCAAGGGAACATTAAGAGACACTCAAGAGTTTCAAGACAACACCCACAAGCAGAAAGCAAATAAAAATATGCCCTATGCCCCAAGTCCTCTAACTATGCATCCCAAAGAGACTTATTAGACAAGGACACTCAACGAAAATTAATAATAGTCATCACACAAAGAAAAGATCATGACATAGCTCAAGAATTAAGTGTTGTGTTTAAAAAATTAAGTGTGTTAACTGATACTGATTTCCAAGGATAAGGATCGAATTCTTGCAAGCAGGTAAGATCACATGAGAAAACTGGGTAAGACCAAACCGGTAAGTGTCAAAAAACACTCAATGTTAGGGGTTATATAGAAAAATACAGTTGGGGTAGTGTTGAAAAACACCATTTGTGAGGTGTCCTAAAGACTAACGCATCTAAGAGATGAAAGCTAACATAGCTATGCCCCCTAGACAAAGACAAAGACCAATTCTAGACCAAGGCAACAAGGACAAGGCATGATGGAGAGAGGCTAAGTGTCAAGGACATGCACTAAGAAACAAGGGTACAAAGGCCTCAAGTAGCGCCCATTTCCAGGTTTCCACCACTTGGATTTTATTACAATTTTTTTCTACCAAGGTGCCTATTTCCAGGTTTTCACCAAGGCACTTTTTTCTATTTTTTTTTGAATTTTTGAATTTTTTTATATTTTTGAAAAATATAATTTTTTTGGAGATACCTTAAAGTGCCTATTGCTAGGTTTTCACTAAGATGATCATTTTTTTAGGACATTTTCTGATTTTTAGAATTTTTGACAATATATCATTTTTTTGGATTTTTTTAGGATCAATAATTATATACAAAGGATTCCCCTAGATAGAATGGGCATCATGGATAGAACTTCTCTAGGTGCAAGACATTGATAGGATCAGGGAGTTGCTCTCCCTCTACTGTAGATAGTAAATAAGCACCTGACCCAAAAGTTTCTATAATGATGTAAGGTCCAAGCCAATTAGATTCAAATTTACCCTTTTGATCTCTATGCTGTTGATTCTTAGGATTTTCACATAGGACAAGTTCTCCCACTTGGAATTCTCTAGGGTGAACCTTTTTGTTGAAGGCTTTGGACATGCACTTTTGATAAACCCTCATATGGTTAAATGCCGCTTGACATTTCTCATCTAGAAGTTCTAACTCTTGAAGTCTCATGGCTCGATAGGCCTCATCTGTAACTAGACCTTTGAGGGAAACTCTAAGTGAAGGAATATCAACCTCCAAAGGTAACACTGCTTCAATGCCATATGCAAGGGAAAAATGAGTAGCCCTAGTAGGAGTATGGATACTCATTCTATAGGCCCACAAAGCCGAATTTATCTATAAGTGCCAATATCTACCATTCTTACAGACTGTTCTATGTAATATTTTAACAATGGTTTTGTTGGATACCTCTGCTTGACCATTTCCTTGCGGGAAATAAATGGATGACCAATGTTGTTTAATCTTGATTTCTTGCAGAGTTGTTTAAGGTCCTTATTTTTGAACTAACCTCCATTTTTCAGTGATAATCTCAGAAGGGACTCCATATCGATAGATGATATGGTTTAAAATGAATAGAGAGACTGTCTTGCCCGAGGCAACAGAAAGTGGGAAAACCTCTACCCATTTAGTTAAGTAATCGGTAGTAGTGATAATAAACTTGTGTCCACCTGATGAGTTGGGATGAATCTACCCAACAAGATCAAAGGCCCAACATTGAAATTGCCAATGAGATATAGAAGGAATGAGATCCCTTCCTAGAGCATGTATCAGATTACCATATTTTTGACACTTTTCACATGACTTTTAAAAAGCTACTACATCAATCTGCATCATAGGCCAATAGTACCCCACCCTAAGCAACCTTCAGGCCATGGAAAGACCATTGGAATGTCCCCCACTGATGCCCTCATGGATGTCAACTAATGCTTGGTTGAATTCTTCCTTTACTAAGCATCTAAGAAGTGTTCCATCTATACATCTCCTATACAAATCACCAGAGATAAGGGAATGGCGAGAGGTGTTTTGGGTAAGGTTTCTACATTCATATCGGTACAAGGTTTTAAGTATAATGCCATCACAAAGGTATGAGTAAATGACACCATAATGGGATGAATCATGACCAACAAGGGTACAAATGACATGGCTTTCTTGGGAGTCATAGATAGGGTGATGTAACTCTTCCACCAGGAATTAAAATCTAAATTTGTGTTTCTCTAACTGAAGGAGTGAAGCAAGTGTAGACATAGTGTAAGCTAATTTGTTTTTTTCTCTAGGGATTTGCTGAAATGTGACAAATGTGAAGTGTCGCTTCAAGGAATCAACTATTTTCTTGTAAGGTATGAGTTTCTATTTTTTTGTTTGATATTCATCATTAACATGGTTGATTATTAACTGTGAATCCCCATAGATGTGTAACTCTATGATTATCCATTTTATGGCCATCTTAAGTCCATTTGTCAAAGCTTCATATTCAACAATGTTGTTTGTACATGGGAACAATAACTTGTAATATTTGGGAATCATGTACCCATGAGGAGAAACAAATAACATTTTCAATATTTTCACTGAAGATCTATCTTGAAAGTAGCTAGGGAGATGATCAAGTACCTCATCCTTAGGCACCTCAGAGAGGTTTTCACCCTTGGATATGTCATTTATTTTTTCTTTTTTTAGTTCTGACACCGCCACGCAGTGGTTTTCACCATTAGAACTCCTATTATTTTGATTTTCTTTTCTTTTTATCTTGTGGCTAAGGTACTTGATGTCTGGCTTTGTCATGCTGGTAGCTAGTTCACTGGTGGAAGATACTATGGGTTCAATAGCATTTAGGTAACAGGATATCTCATAATCATTTTGAAATGTTAAGAGCTCATGTTCTTGATAGCGTTGGGACCAATAAATGAGGTAAGGATGAACAAGAGGCAGGTCCATGACTGGTTCAAGGTTATAAATGTGAATGATATTATCGCTAGTGACTGAAGAGTTAGAGTCCATCCAGTTTCCTTCTAAGCTACCCAAATCAGGATTCATCCTAACAAGTGAAGAATCATCCACTACGACAAAACATAGGTCCAAATCGTCTAATCCTACATGTGGCTTGTCAACTACCTTAGTTGAAGAACTATAAGTGTGGATGAAATCAACATCCATGTCAACTGGAGAAGGCTCTGAGAAGGAGTCCCATTCATAATCATATGAACTTGTGTCTAAACTATGACTAGGATGCTTACACCATGAGGGTTTGAGATGTCTTGATGTGGAAGTTCTAATGTCATCAAGAGTAGCACCTTCTCTTTCCATTAAACAAACAAGATTCTTTTGTTGAGGTTCTCTGAAAGGATCTTTTATATCTGATTCTTGTTCTAAAGTTGCAACCAACACGTGAGTGACCAGAATATCTAAATCTCCCTAGAGAAGATTAGTGGAAGGGACCCAATCTTCACACACATCTTGTTGATTTGTCAAACTAGGTAGGTATTCTAGTTCATTTTCACTATCTGACTTATCAAGGATATGAGTAGTGTGCTTTTTGTGATTTGCAAAGCCTAGGCCAACTGACTTCTTAGAATTGCATCTAAAAAGAGCATGATCAAGAGGTTTGGCTCTAGCATCCAATTTGTGATTAAGAGGGCCATGCCCAGGATAGCCCATCTATCTCACAAAATTATACACTCATCTGCAAGCCTCAGGAGAGGGAGAGAATTTCTCATTGTGCATATATTTCTCTTCTCTATAGATCCAGTCTCGTACAAATGTATCTTCTTTCTCATCTTGAATAGGCACTGAGGACTCTACAAACATGCCAAATAAAGTCATAGCTCAAGAGGAGGGTCTCTTTTCTCATGAAGGCTTTCCATAAGACCGAGGTGAAATTGGTAATGTTGTGAGTGAGTTGAGTTGATAGCCCCCTTGGTCTATCGACTTAAGTTTGTCTTTACATTCAGCTAAGGTCGCATCAAAGTCTTGTGCTTCTCTATTGAGGGAAACATGAGTTCCTACTGAAATTGAATTAACAGATAAAGTGTTATCCCTAGGTATACAAATCTCTATTCCATTGTAAGGGAACTTAACACACTGATGATAGGTAGATGACACCACTTGCATATCATGAATCCACGGTCTACCAAGTAAGACATTATATGCAAGGGGGCCATCATCAACTATTTGAAATAAAATATCTTTTACAATAGGGCCAATCCTAACAGGAAGGACGACCAACCCCTTGGAACTTCTTTCCGCCTCATCATAGGATTTGATAGTGATCTTTTTCCTGATATCTATGACTTTTTCAGAATAACCCAACTCTTTCAAAAGACTAAAGGAACAAATATTAATCCCAACACCCCCATCTATCAACACATGCCTAACACAGGTTTTGTGGATCATGACCTCAATATGAAGAGAAAGATTGTGTGGGTGGCTCAAAGCTTTATCATCATCCTCCAAAAAGGTAAGGTAATGAGGGCTAGCAATGTGGTTAACCATGTTCTGGAATTGATCAACATCTAAGTTGTTGGGTATGTTTGTCATGCGCAAAGCATCCTCAAGGACTTGCTTGTGTCTCAGGGACAACTCTAAGAGCTCAAAGATAGAAATCTGAGCTGGGGTTCTTTGCAACTAATCAACAAGAATATAAGTAAACTTAGGATTAACTGTTGGTTTCAAGGTGACAATCTTGGATGCCACTTTCTTAGGTTTACTTGATTGACTCAAATTGGGTCCTCTAATGACAATGAGACCTTGACTTTGTGTGATAACATTGAGAGTTTGTGATGATACTCTAGAGTTAGGACCCCTTAGCACCACGATGGGTTCTTCATCAAAGATATGAGGATAGTCCACATCTAGATCATAACCATAGGGATCTTTACACCTCATCATGTTGACATTTTTTTCCATAAATTCAAGCATGTTGATAGTATTCTCCACATTGTTGTAAGTGTAATTGATCTCAGCTTTTCCATTCTTAGCTTTAGAGGTTTCCCCCTTTTCATACTTGGGAAATGGTTCTTTGAATGCCTTATGATCAGTTTTGGTGTTCAATCCATCTATCTTAAGTTTGCCACTCTCAATGAGATCTTGAATAATATGCTTGACTTTCCAGCAGTTTTCAATGTCATGTCCAATACCATTGTGAAACTTGCAAAAGGCTTTCTCATCCCACCAATGTGGCTTAACATCGGGTATATAATGTTTCATGGGATCTTTAGGATGTGCAAGGTTGTTGGCAATGAGAATTTTCAAGACATCCTCATATGAATCACCAAGTTTTGAAAATTGATGTCTTTCCTTCTTAGGCCTATCTTGGTATCTCAACTTTCTCTCTTGTTGATTATATGTATTGAGTTTCATGGCTTGAACAATACTAGACAAGTGGAGAACAATTTGATCTTTGGGTTGGGAGGAGTCCACAACTCCATCATTAACCACTTGTTTGTTCCTATTCTAGTGTAAGTTCTTCCCTTTATCCTTGTTAGAGTTGTTGTTGTTTTGACCATTATTGTTGTTGTTTCCATGTTTGGTCAAAATTCCTTGTTCTTTCAAAACATCCTCAATCCTACATGTGGTTTCAACGATGGTGTCAAAGGAATCAACCAAGTTGCTAACAAGGATGTCAATATTTTCATTTTTAGGAATGGTTCTAGAGTAGCGAGAGCATTGTCATCTCCGCCTTTGTAAGAAAGTGACAAAGGATTCCCGTTGATTTTTCTTCAAGTTACATAAGTCCAACATGGTGATAGATCTTGAAAGGTTGTATGCAAAGTGTTGAACAAATCTATGGACAAACTCTTTGAAAGTCTTGACAAGGGGAGTTATGTTGGTGAACCATTCCATTTCTTGACCCTTAAGGCTCCTTAGTAACAATCTCTTGAGGTATGAGTCATCTTGATGGAACTCAAAACTTTTGGTATACAATTGGCACACGTGATCATGTGGATCTCCTTTCCCATCATACTTGTCATATTGAGGGATTTTAACCTTTCTAGGGAACTCTTTCATGTTAACACTTGTGTCAAAAGGATTAAGACAAATTGAATCAAGTGATAATTAATTCTTGGGTGCTAACATCTTTTCCATCATGATCTTAAGTTTTTTTTATCTCCTCTTCTTGAGATGGACCTTGCTTCTTAATCTTCTTGTCCACATCAAAGTTATAGGGGACTCTAGCACCTTTGTTGATTAAAATATCTAGGAACTTGTCTTTTTTTGCTCCAATTATTTCTCCACATAATATTGGAAAAGTGGTTCTTGTTTCATTTTTATAAAGTCTTGGGAGGTGAGGTCAAAACTTGAGCTATTACCCCCATATTGTGAACCATGATGAGCACATTGTGAAGGTTGTTTTGAGTTCCTAGGAGGTTTTCATCTCCTATAATGATCATGTCTTTAATCCCTTCTTCCTCTAGGGCTAGGAGATCATGATGGCATCCTTGAACGTCTTCCACTTTGTGGAGTCTCAGGAGGAGTGGATGGAGGAGAGTTATTTCCACCACTAACACGCATGTTATTAAATTGGTCATTGAGTCGCTGAGCCAAGAGTCTATCTCGCTCCTCCTAGAGGGATTTCTTTTCTATTTCCAACAAGGTTTGTCTCTCCAACTCTAGGAGTCTAAATTACTCTTCCTTTTTAGCTTTTTCATCTAGGAAGGCTTTCTTTTCATGCTCAATTCTCTTAAGTCTTTCACTCATGTATCTTGAAGATGTTTTGAGTGGTGAACCTTGTCTTGATTATCGAAACAAATTATTGGTGTATGCAGCATTTACGCGAGTGTCATAAAGTTCCTCATCTTGGTTTTCATGTTCTGATTACTCATCTTGATAAGCTTTCCTCTTACCTCTCTTAGCTCTTTGGTGTACATCTAGATATCTAGTTGAGATAAGGGGTGAAGCTGGTTCACTGTTATGAGAGGAACCACCAAACGAAATGGTATCTCTATGTTTTGCAAATATGTTATCAAGGCATTTATCCATGTTTTCCCTCTCTCATCGCATCATTATGTAACTCATATCCATATCCAAGCGAGAAGATGCTAAGGGTGTACCCAACTCACTAAGATGACTCTTGGAAAAAACCCAAACTTTTGAGTTGTTCCTAGGTGATTGATCAAATACAGGTTCTTCTCCCTTACCTTTTTGGCAACTTTGAACTAAGGGTAATTGGTTAAAGACTACTTGAGTTTTTTTTCCTTGATCTACTTGATATCTTGGTGTAACTAGAATGAAATAAAAGGTACTAGGTGATAGGATGACCCTAAGAAATATTGGTACCAAACTAGGATAGTAAAGGCATTAACTTGTCCAAAAGAGAGGTGATACGATATAATTTTGTAATGGATGTAAACCAACACTGCCATAGAGGTTCCCACTGAACGGGTGAATACCCTAACACATATGGATCAGGAGGATGATTTACCCAAGTTATATTGATTTAAATTAAATTTGTATGAAAGTGAATGGCCAAGAGATTACCAAAACTCTCCAAGTGTGTTATCAAAGAATCGAAAGGTTTATCTTCTCAACAAGGACGCTTTCTAGCTTACCAAATCTAAGAAAGGTCACTTATGAAATCAAAGATTACTAGTTCAAGAGGTCAAAATGAAAGAATCCAAAGTGTAAACAAGCTTCTAACAGTGGGGCAAGTGACCTAATTTGATCTGGATCAACCAAGGAAGACTGAAAATGACAGTATAGAAAATTGGGCAAGTTGATAGTTTGACACTTAAAAATGTAGATTTGATGTTTGTTTTGATGTTTGTCTTGATGTTTGGTGTGTTTTTTGATGTTTCACTCAAGCAAGACACATCAAGTATATTTTTTTTTGTAAATAGAATAGTCACTCCAGAACCTAGGTAAGATAGGGAAATATCTATTGAATTCCCACTTGAACCCAAGTTCAGCCATGTCTACTCATAGCATACAACTTAGAAGCTTGGAGGCATGGTATTCTCCTTATAGTGCACTCACTTCTCATGCACACCAAGCTTTTAATCCCAAGGGAATCACTTCCCAAAGGACTATTGTCTCTATTAAGAGCCATGAAAATGTGGGATGTCTTAGTTGGTCTCTGACCTTCCGTGCCAACAGATAGAGGGTTTTTGGTCACTAAAACAAAGTTTGTAGTCAAGGCATCCATTTAGGTGGTTGTGATCAAGTCATTTTCCCAATTAAGGGGGCTCTCCCAATCTTTTTAGAGCAAGGTTTTCATCTTAACAATGTAGGGACTTTAACGCACCACTAGGGTACTAGAGGAGATTTTGATTGCCACAACAAATTCACACCTGTCCACTGTGAGACTAATCATAATGATATTTTTTATATATCGGTTTGGAAGGGCTTGGCTTTAGCCTGTTACTGGTTGGGAAATCCACTCTCACTAACTCTATTAAAGCACTTGGGAGGTAGCCACACTAGAAGAATTATATAAGTTTCTCTTGCACCCAAGATCCACAAAGGCAAGGGAAGAGGATACGTTCATATAATTCTTAGGATTACAATCTAAAAGACACTTCAAACACATAAGAAAATAAAAATAATGTTTTTGGATTTTTGATCATCCCAAAAGGGTGAGAGCATAGTTTCCTAACATCATTGCCATTCCTAAAATACCAAAATAGAAGTTCATTTTAGAAGTCTTGCATGTGGGTTTCTATTGTAATAAAACAAAATGAAATGCAAGCACAAAGTTTAGCATGCTATCAATCAAGGAAACCTGCAAGATGATTTGTTAGTATTCTTCATTTGAGTCTTCTTTTCAATGTCCTGCAAACCACATGTTAAGCTATTTCAGAAATAAAAATTAGAAAAACACAACAAATAACAAACAAAAAATAAGATATGCAATGTATACTCAACTTATGAAAACCCTAGGGTTAGATCTGATAATCAATTGTTAGGAGAAATAATAACCAGCAAATAATCTATATGACAACTCATATCATGCATTGAACCATGTGAAAAATAAGTGCAAGCTAATCATAATGCCCTTTTTTTAATTTTGATTTTTTGACCTAGTCAACAAGATTGGACCTATATGGCATGAATTTGGATCCCAAACCCTAAATACAGAAAAGAGACCCCTATTAAAAAATAGAGAGCTTTCCAAAAATATCATAATTTTAAAAAGATCATTTTATTTGTGCCCTAGAAGCCATTTTACCAAAATAGACTAGTTTTCATAAATTGACCAGATAAGCTATGATATTACATCCAAATTTAAAATATAAAGAATGGACCCCTGTAGAATTTAAAGACCTTTCCAAATGTAAAAATTTCTAAAAAATATGCTGATTTGTGCCAAAATTTAATATTTTATGAAAAATAAAGAACAAATTATAAAAAAATCACAATACCTTAGAAAATTCTGAATTTGTTACTGAAGCTTCTCTGATATGTCACCAACTTGAAAAAAAAATTCAAACTGAAACTCTAAGCCGTTTGGGAGATATGATCAAATTATTGAAAATCTAGGGTTTTCATCTGCAAGCAAATCTGTACAAGGGGGTTGGCAAGAAAAATAATCAAAATCAGCATGTAAAGGTGGGTTGCCCCACGGTGGGCACCAAAAATGTGTGCTGAAAATGTGACACTTCTATGAGTCATTGTATTCAAGATTGCTCAAGAATGAGGTCTCAAATGACGACTCATAGCTCCCTATTCATGGAGTGCAAGTCTTTGTGATGAAGGCCCTTAGTTTAGACCTAGTTATGCCCATGTAAGTACACCATGAAATGTGAGATTCAAAGAGGAAAAGAAAGAGTGCTAGTCTCCATGATCATCAAATATGCATGCAAATGAAAATGGAAGTTATTCTATATGATAATAATGCATGGAAGGAAACTAATCTATATGATAACAATGCATGAAAGGAAATATGCAAATTAATCTATGAAGGAAATATGCAAATTAATCTATGAAGGAAATATGAATCTAAATTAACATGAATCTACTCTAAATGGATTGCCATGAATGCATGAGAGAAGAAGACAAGAAGAAGAATTTGCATGGTTCAAGCTCAAATGCTCAAACTCTCGTCCAAGATCATTCTCCAAACCTGCAGCATAACAATAGCATAAAAGTGTATATCTTGATTATAAGAAGAGGTTTCCTTTTAAAGAGCAATGGATGGTAGAGATTAAGAGGTAAAAAGAAATGAGCAATGGTGGAGATTAAATCTTGGTTGATCCATGTGCTCATATCTTCAAAAGGAAAAATCAAAGGCTATGATTAAGAGGCAAAAAACCCACCACTTAGGAAGATGTGTAGAAAAAGAAACTTTATTTTTTTTTATTTTATTTATTTTTCCTTTTCAACACAAAGAGGGATTTAAGTGGGGGTTTTATTTATTTAATTAAAAGAGGGATTTTCTTTTAATTAAATAAGATTATTTTATTTAATTAAAAGAGAGATTCTAATTAAATAAGATAATATTATTTAATTAAGAGAGATTTTAATTAAGATAAGATTATTTAATTAAAAGAGATTTTAATAAAATAAGATTATTTTATTTAATAAAAAGGAATTGTTTTCTTTTAATTAAATGAGATAATTGATAAAATGATCAAACCTTAGGAAATATTTAAATAATTAAATTAATTACGATTTGATCAAGAAAATTGATTTGAATTAAAATGTTGCAAAGCATTGACTCAAAAAATTGATAAATTGATTTTATCATTTGATAAATTGAAGAATGGGGGCCCATAGTCTAGGTGACCATTTTAGGGTGCATACACATATCATGTGTAAGAATTATCAAAAAGATAAAATGATAAAGTCTAGTTTCAAGAGTAAAGCCCATACATCTAATACAATTCTAGAATTAGTCAATATAGATCTATGTAGACCCATGAGGACAAAGAGATACTATGGAGATAGGTATTTTATTCTCTTTGTTGATGATTATTCTAGAACGATGACAATAATGTTCCTAAAAAATAAATCCAAAGCATTTAATATGTTTAAATGATATAAAGCAATGGTAGAAAAATAAAGTGAAAAGAAATTAAAATGCTCAAGGTCAGATAGAGGAGGGGAATTTACTTCCAGAAGAATTCATTGACTATTGCAATGAACATGGAATAAAGAGACATTTTTCTGCACTGAGAACACCATAGAAAAATGGTATTGCTGAGAGGAGAAACAAATCAATTGTTGACTATGCAAGAACATTGATGATTGCGAAAAGAATCACTCAAACCTTTTGGAGGGAAGCTGTCAGTACTACTGTCTACACATTAAATAGAGTACAATTGAAAAAGGACACAAAGAAGATACCCTATGAGATTTGGTATGGTCATACACCCAATTTAAGTTACTTCAGAATCTTTGGTAGTTAATGTTATATTTTGAAGGATGATAGAAATGGGAAACTTGACTCCAAAAGTGAAGAAGGTATCTTTCTAGGTTACTCAACCAAAAGAAGGACCTATAAGTGTCTTAAGAAGTCATCTAACAAAATCATTTAAACTGCAAATGTTAAAATACATAAGTTTACAGAAAAAAATGATAAGGAAAGCAGAAGAAAACCATAGGACTACAACAAGTTTGTTTATAAAGAACCTGACACTCTACTCGAGCAATAGTGTGTCACTCCCGAGCATCAGAACATTCCAATCGAGCAT
This sequence comes from Thuja plicata, assembly GCA_018584345.1. Lineage (NCBI taxonomy): Eukaryota > Viridiplantae > Streptophyta > Pinopsida > Cupressales > Cupressaceae > Thuja > Thuja plicata. The sequence goes on along the minus strand of MU220214.1, from coordinate 343,392 downwards.
CAGGCTGTAGTTATTGAAAAAACAGGATAATCCTCAAGAAGATGTTCGAAATAATGGAGATGAGAATGAAGGTCAAGAAGATGATCAAAATACGATGAACACAGAGCTAAACTGACACTTTCCAAGTATGTCAGAAGACATCATCCAAAGAATCAAATCATTGGAGACAAGAAGGTTGGAACAAGAACAAGAAGTAAGTCACTAAACACCAGATGTTTTCTTTGTGATTTTGAGCCTAAATCTATTAACACTGCACTTGAGAATGATGAATGGGTTAGTGCAATGAACGGAGAAATAGAGAAGATTAAGAAGAACAATACATGGCCACTATTACCGAGGCCATATGACAAGAATGTGATCGGTACCAAATGGATATTTAGAAACAAGCTGAAGGAGAATGGAGAAGTCACAAGAAACAAAGTAGGGTTAGTATGCAAGGGGTATGCACAAGAAGATGGAATTGATTATGGAGAAACCTTTGCACCCATTGCTAGACTAGAAGGAGTTAGAATCCTAATTGCTTATGCTGCATATAAAGGATTCAAGGTATACTAGATGGATGTCAAATCTGCATTCCTAAATAGAATACTGGAAGAAGAGGTATACATTGAACAACCAGAAGGGTTTGTTGATCCAGACAAGAGAAACATGGTATGTAGACTACATAAATCCTTGTATGGATTGAAACAAGCACCAAGAGCCTAGTATGAAAGACTTCACTCCTATCTCATTAGCATTAAATTTGTTAGAACAAGTGAAAATAGCAATGTGTACTTAAAAGAAGACACCGATGGTAATATTCTGATTGCTGAAATCTTTGTTAATGATGAAATGAAATGTTATGCAAATCTTTTGCTAATGAAATGAGAAAAGAGTTTAAAATGTCTATGTTTGGAGAGATCAAATTCTTTCTTGGTCTACAGAATCTTTAACAAGAATCATACATATATATCACTCAATAAAAATATATAAAGAAAGTGCTAAAGATATTCAAGATGGAAGATTCCAAACTAGTTGGAACACCTATGACTACCAGATGTAAGATGACCAAAGAAGACAAATCTAATGAGGTAAATCAAACCTTATATAGATCAATGATTGGAAAACTAATGTATGTTGTTCATACCAGACCAAATATAACACATGTAGTTGGAATAGTTTCAAGATTCTCTGTTAATCCCAAAGAATCACATATGACTGGTGTCAAGAGAATTTTGAGATATCTGAAGAACACCGAGGACTATGGCTTATGGTACAAAAGAGAAAAAAAAAATTGAGCTATAAGTCTATACAAATGCTGATTGGTATTGAAACATTGATGACCGAAAGAGCACAACTGGAGGAGCATTCTTCATGGCTGATAGACTTGTCACATGGATCAGCAAGAAGCAAGGATGCAACTCTTAGTCTACTATAGAAGCAGAGTATGTTGCTACTGCTGCAAATTACTCAAATATTGTATGGATCAAACAATTACTAAATGGTATGAATATGAAGATTCTTGAACCAGTAATCATTTATTATGATAATACCAATACAATTAACATTTCTAAGAATCTTTTCATGCATGCTAAGACTAAGCATATAGCTATCAAGTATTGTGTGATGAAAATGTATCACACTTCTATGAGTCATTCCATCCAAGGTTGCTCAAGAACGAGGCCTCAAATATTGACTCATAGCTCCCTAGTCATGGAGTGAAAATGTTTGTGATGGAGGCCCTCAGATTGACCTAGTTGTGCCCTTGCAAGTACACCATAAAATGAGAGATTCAAAGAGGAAATGAAATCTATTCTATATGATAACAATGCAATAAAGGAAATTAGTCTAAATGATAACAATGTATGATTAATCTATAAAATAAAATATGCAAGCTTAATCTATCGAAGAAAATATGAATTTAATATAATATGAATCTAATCTACATGAATAGCCATGGATGCAAGAAGAAGACAAGAAGATAGAGAAGTTGCAATATCCAAGCCAAAGTGCTCAATTTCTCCTCCAAAATTGCTCTCCAAACCTGCAACATAACAATACCTAAAAATTCTATATGAGAATGAGAAGGAGAGGTTTCCTTTTATAAGAAAGTGAACAGTTGAGATTTAGAGGAAAAAATAAATGAGCAATGGTGGAGATTAAATCTTGATTGATCCATGTGCCTATTAAAAGCAAAAAACCCACCACTTAGAAAGATGTGAAGAAAAAAAATTTAAGTGGGGGTTTTATTTAATTAAAAGAGGGGTTTCTTTTAATTAAATAAGATTATTTAATTTAATTAAAATGGATATTTTAATTAAATGAGATAATATTATTTAATTAAGAGAGATTTTAATTAAATAAGATAAAATTATTTAATTAAAAAGGGATTT
>MU220214.1:320191-334035 GCA_018584345.1 Thuja plicata | reverse complement strand
ACTCTCCAACAAGCAAGACAAGCAAACAAGCAAACAAGATATGCAATGTATATTCAACTTATGCAAACCCTAGGGTTAGATCTAAAAATCAATTGTTATGAGCAATAATAACCAGCAAATAATCCAAATAAAAACTCATATCATGCATTGAACCATGTGAAAAATAAGTGCAAGCTAATCATTAAATGCCCCTTTTTTAATTTTGATTTTTGACCTAGTCAACAAGATTGGACTTATATGCCATAAATTCGGATCCCAAACCCCAAATATAGAAAAAGAGACCCCTATTAAAATGCAGAGAGATTTCCAAAAATGTCAGAATTTTAAAAAGATCTTTTCATTTGTGCCCTGGGGAGCCATTTTCTCAAAATAGACTAGTTTTCATAAATCGATCAAATGATCTATGATATTGCATCCAAATTTAAAAACACAAAGAATGGACCCCCTGTAAAATTTAAATACCTTTCTGAAAATGTAGAATTTTTTTAAAAATATGTTGATTTATGACAAAAATTAAGGTTTTGTGAAAAATAAAGAAAAAATTATAAAAAATTCAAAATACCTCAGAAAATTCTAATTTTTTTATTGAAGGTTCTCTGATATGTCTTCAACCTAAAAACAAAAATTTAGACCAAAATTCTAAGCCGTTTAGGAGATATGATCAAATATTTCAAAAAACCCTAGGTTTTGTCTTCAACTCATCTTGCACAAGGGTTAGGCTTGAAAAACTTCAATAAAATAACCATGTAAAGATTAGAAATTTTGAAAATCTAAATAAAATGAAGGAAAATCAGGAGCATCATGCCCCACGGTGGGTGCCAAAAATGTGTGATGAAAATGTATCACACTTCTATGAGTCATTCCATCCAAGGTTGCTCAAGAATGAAGCCTCAAATATCAACTCATGGCTCCCTAGTCATGGAGTGCAAAGGTTTGTGATGGAGGACCTCAGATTGACCTAATTGTGTCCTTGCAAGTACACCATAAAATGAGAGATTCAAAGAGGAAATGAAATCTATTCTATATGATAACAATACAATAAAGGAAATTAGTCTAAATGATAACAATGCATGATTAATCTATTAAAGGAAATATGCAAGCTTAATCTATGGAAGAAAATATGAATTTAATCTAATATGAATCTAATCTACATAAATAGCCATGGATGCAAGAAGAAGACAAGAAGATAGAGAAGTTGCAATATCCAAGCCAAAGTGCTTAGATTCTCCTCCAAAATTGCTCTCCAAACCTACAACATAACAATACCTAAAAATTTTATATGAGAATGAGAAGGAGAGGTTTCCTTTTATAGGAAAGTGAATGGTTGAGATTAAGAGGCAAAAATAAATGAGCAATGGTGGAGATTAAATCTTGATTGATCCATGTGCCCATTAAAAGAAAAAAGCCCACCACTTAGAAAGATGTGAAGAAAAAGGGATTTAAGTGGGGGTTTTATTTAATTAAAAGAGGGGTTTTCTTTTAATTAAATAAGATTATTTAATTTAATAAAAATGGATAATTTAATTAAATGAGATAATATTATTTAATTAAGAGAGATTTTAATTAAATAAGATAAAATTATTTAATTAAAAAGGGATTTTAATTAATTAAAATTATTTTATTTAATAAAAAGGAATTGTTTTTTTTTAATTAAATAAGATAATTGATGAAATGATCAAACCTTAGGAAATATTGAAATAATTGAATTAATTACAATTTGATCAAGGAAATTGATTTGAATTAAAATGTTGCAAAGTATTGATTCAGGAATTTGATAAATTGATAAATGGGGCCCCATAGTCTAGGCAACCATTTTAGGGTGCATACAAGTATCACTACTTAGATAAAAAGTGCAAGTAAAGGAAGTGACACTAGAACACGTTCAATCAAAGGAATAACTAGCTGATATATTCACAGAGCCTTTACTGAAGGATACATTTGAATACTTGAGACAGAGACTAGGGGTTCAACCCTTGTCTATCAGTCAGTAAGCTGACTAGGAGGTTGCATTAGTCTATATCAAACTTGAAGATCATTCACGTTGATGCACAATCGAGATGAACAATAATAGATACATCTATACACAGCAAGGTACAAGTATGCACCAAACACTAGTGACATTGTAATGCTAATGGATAGGGAAATTCAAGGAATATATTATGTAAAGGGATGGAACATGATAGAGATGATTATTTTGTTTGGCATTGTTGTCAAAGGGAGAAATGATTCCATTATCATACAAAAGGAGAGATGATTCCATTTATCATATAAAAGGAGAGATGATCTCATTTTCATAAAAGGAGAGATTTTGGAAAGACTATATCATTATCCATGAAGATAAAAGATAACAGTTCCTAAGAATCATAAGGAAGAGTTAATCAATATTCTAAGGCAGAGAAATTGATTACATATGAAATATCCATCTCAGGGAGAGAAGTAACAAAGGGAGAGAGTTCAGACTAAGAGAAATATTGTTGTCAAAGGAAAAAGAGATTATCAAAAAGAGGAATAGTCAAGGCAAAGCACACATCAGAATAGAAATGTCAGATGATACATCTATCTAAGGAATAGTCAAGGTAGAGCACACATCATAATAGAAATATCAGATGATACATCTATCTAGTGAAGGGATTAAATATTGAAGATGACCACTCTGCAAGAAACAAATCAAAGCTATTTTTGAGCTTTATGAAAACCAGACATTTGTAATAGTTACAATAGGAAAGCTTGATAAAACTGTTATATTTAATATTGTATTAGTAATAGTATAGTATGATAATGTATTATGTTTCCATCAATGCCAAAGGGAGAGATTGATGACATGTAACTAATTGAATGTTTGAAGATGTTAAGTTAGACATCAAAATGTAGAAAGATAATGCAAGACATTAAATTAGTTAATGGATTGTATTGTCATTGATGCCAACTTGATATAATCTAATTAGTTATAATCAAAGTGTCAAAGACTTTAGAGAATCAAAGAGATAAAGAGTATGCTTTCAGTTATGCATAAAAGAAAAGCATTCACCATGTGACTTCAAACACTGATGATTAGTGGACACTGATGGATAGAGATCACCAAAAGTCAAGTCATAGTATTGCCTGAGCAAAGTCACCGATGAGTAGAATTACATGCATAACCGACGAGTAGAAACATAGTGTAAACCGACAGAGAAGCTTGAGGAGAACTAGAGTGTTGACCAAAGCTATCAAAGAGTTAAACACTAAAGAAGGTAACATAGAGATACCAGATATCAAGTGATAGACTAAAATTTTAACTCCTCTAACAAGGTCACACCTAATAGTGTGTGTGTAACCTTTAACAGGGTTGGCTCTTCACCGAGCTCACTTTAGAAGAGTGAAAATTTTGGGTTACCAGTCCCAAGTGGTTTTTCCCTTAACAGGGTTTCCATGTTAAAAATCCATGTGTAAATGTGTTTATGAGTCATTACTTTAGTGTTTTTCATTACACATAGCTTAACTGGATTGATCAGTATACTCTAGATAATTTACTGTCTTTCGATAAATTAATAGATTGCTACTTGGTAAACATACAGTAGAAGTTTTTACAAAGCATTCCAAGAAATAGTAATTTGATCAAAGTATTTGGAGGCATTCATCTTATAGGACTGAAGATAACTAGAGGCTTAATATTGTGGTACTAAGTTTTTAGGTTGATTATTGGAATATTTGTGAGGGCACTGATTCACCCCCCTCTCAGTTATTACTAACAATTAGAATATATATTCTTTATTTGATGTTAGTATGACACACTTTAGATGATTCCTAAATTTGTGTTGGAGATTTATGTATGCAATGAATATTTGTACATGTTAGGTATAATCCACTACTGGAACAAGTTTTCAGAAGTATGGCATTTTGGCATTGTTGTCAAAGTGGGAGATTATTCAATTGATGTATTTATCCATAAGGGAGATATTGATGAAAGAGGAAGAGAATGAATTACTACTATTTACCCATGAAGGAGAATCAAAATGTATGCTATGTATCAAAAGATTTATCCAAGAGGGAGAATAGTTTGATGATCAGAAAGAAAGGATTGAATTAGAAATAGAAATATCAACTCAGAGGGAGTAATGAAAGAGGTTGACAATATTGAGTACATCATCAATTGCTATAGTATTGCTATAGTGTTTCCATCAATGCCAAAGATGGAGATTTTTGAGAAACTGATGGAGATGATGAAGACCAAGTGATAATAGGTATACATGGTTGTAAAAATGGTTAGATAAGTTATTATTTTGTCATTAATGTCAAGCAATTAATTACTAATTTATATTGAGTTAGAATATCTTAAGAAGGAGAATTTAAATGGGTGACAAATACAAATCATACAATGATGAATTAATGTTAATATAGTTGTTTTATACTATGTATTTGATGTTACCAAGTCGGTAAATTTTATTGATTAAGTCAGAGATTGCAAAGAGTTAAGTATCATATGTATTGAGTTACTCTATTGAGCTAGACAGAGTTAGTGGGTAGAGATTTGTGTTAGTCAGTCATAATACCAAACACCAAGATAAAGTCAAGCACTGAGCACTGAGAATGAGTTAGGCATCGAGCATAAAATGAAGATAGTTACCAAGTTGGAAAGAAAGTTTACCAAGTGTAGACACCCAAAAATGGTTCACATCTGTGTGTCACCCTTTTAACACATCTTCTATTTACTAATATTGTGTCATTCTTCCATGTCATCAATTACTAACATTTCTCTCATTTTGGCCGAATTGATCATCTTCCTATACCGATCTTATTTGATTCTAAATGATCCTAAACCATATAAAAACATCCTAACTCAATTCAAATCTACCCTATTTTCTTCCTAATCATCGCATTATTGTTTTGGACTCATTCCAATAATTTTGGAGCTTTTCCATGATCATCGATGCCTAATTAAATCACTTTCTAATCAATCAAATCCTTTTAAAACCCGACCAATATTTTCATCATTAATTAAATATTATCATTCTAGGGAATTGTCAAAGTTCATCAAGGCCTCATCTCTTTTCAATCCTCCTTCGATAGTGTTGTCAAATTTCATTGATTCTATCATCATCAATCTTTTCCAAGGCATTGTCAAAGTTCATCGATGCCTTATCATCATCAATCTAGGAGCATTGTCAAGTTTGTCGATGTCTACCAAGGGGAATTTACCAATTTCATCAATTCTTTGTATCTTTTCATCATCCATTTGATAACATTGTCCAAGTTCATCGATGTTATCATTATTAACCTATCATTATCAATTCAATAGTATTGTCCAAGTTTATCAATGCTATTGTAGATCATCATTATTTCAGGAGAATTTTCCAAGTTCATCAATGTCACCTTATTCATTATCAATCCTATGGCATCATCAAAGTTCATTGATGCTATTTAATCATTTTCAAACATCATTATTTGAGCACATTGTCAAAGTTCATCAATGCCCCATAGCTATCATAATCCTTATCAATATCATCAAAACCAATTCAATTGCACATTAATGACTTTGATTTGGCCAATGATTCACTAATTTTCTCTCTTGGGATGACTAACCTATAGTTTATCCATATGTCCTAATATAATAAATAAATTAACTTTATTTATTCCCTTTTCTTATTGTCTCCCTGAATTAGTTAATTTAAAAATTAATTAGTTTCTCATCTTTTTGAACTATGGGATTTGCCTAATTCCCAAATTCCTAATTTGAGGGAATAATGAGTTTTTAAATTCAAAAATTGAACTCTTACAGTCCCTCCTTTAATTTTCTTCATCTCCCTATTAATTATCTCCATGATCTCTTTCACATTTCCCTATCCATTTTCCTTTAATTGTGCTTCTAATTTTGTATTAATTTTCTTCCATCCTTCTTCCATTTCCCTCAATTATACATTGATTTCCACCCTGCGGGCAGGCCTATTCGCTATCGGGGTGATCCAGCAACCAAATTCTTTGTGTGCTACCGAAGACATGAGACAATGATTTAATTTACTTCTAAGGGAAGAGTTACTCTACATGCAGAGGGGTAGGCAAACTAGGCTGCCGATTGGGTCCACCTGGAGGAGAAAGAATCATTAGCCTTTGAGTTTGCATCCTCTTGCCCCATCCAAAAAGAACGTTAGGTCTCACCCAAAGAAAAAAAAGGATTACCAGAAGGCCATCCATGGGAGGGAAAGGAGTAGGATGGGAGGTGGTAGCTGAGATTATTAGTTGAAGGGAAGGGACCTTTCATAAACTGAAAGGGGGCATCATGGCCCCTACAATTCGGCATGGGTAGTGATGTGCCAGAAGTTTCATATGGTTGTGATGCTCCAGTTGTTATGCTTCCCTCCTTCCTTCTCTGATCTTACTAATTCTGAAAATTGGTCTCTCATCTCTATAAATTGAGATCTCTTTGTCTTTCTTTGGTTAACCACTAACTCCTAGTGTTCTTTCTACCAACTTGTGCTTTCAAATCTTTGTACAATTGTGTCATTGACAAAGAGAAACATAAAAAAAAACTCAATGGAGAATAAAGGAGAACATTTGAGCATCATTTGAAGGGGGTTTTATGTTATTTACATATGTTTTGAATTCCCATTTTAATGGCTCTAATGTTAGATTATATGGGTTTGCATATTGTTTAGGGTTTTTTGGTTACTCTAGATATGAATCTTACGCATTTTTCTAGTGTTACATTTTCTCTTACGTTAGGTTCACCAAATGTAAGACCATAAAAAGGTGTAAAATGCATATTAATACAGCCAAAAAACCCTAAACAATATGAAAACCAATATAATCTACAATAAAGTCCATTTGAAATGAGAGCATAAAATAAAGCATAAAACTCAAAACCCCCTTCAAATGTAGCTTCCATGTTCTCCTTTCTTCTCCATTGAGTTGATTAATGTTGTTCTTTGCCAATGAAAAAATGCACAAATATTTGAAAGACAAAGTTGATAGAAAGAATACTAGGAGATAGTGGTTAACCAAAGAAAGACAAAGAGATCTCAATTTATAGAGATGAGAGACCAATTTGCTGAATTAGTAAGTGAATGCACAAATTAGTATGCATAAATCAATGCATAATTGAGGGAAACAAAAGAATAAGGATGGAAGAAAATTAATAGTAATTAGAAGCACAATTAAAGGAAAATGGATAGGGAAATGTGGAAGAGGTCATGGAGCTAATTAATAGGGAGATGGAGAAAAATTAAAGGAGGGAATGTAAGAGTTCAATTTTTGAATTTAAAAACTCATTATTCTCTCAAATTAGGTATTTAGGAATTAGGAAAACCCCATAATTCAAAAAGATGAGAAATTAATTAATTTAGGGAGACATTAGGAAAAGGGAATAAATAAAGCCAATTTATTTATTCGATTAGCACATAGGGATAAACTATGAGTTATTTAACCCAAGAGAGAAAATTAGTGAATCATTGGCCAAATCAAAGACATTAATGCACAATTGAAATAGTTTTGATGATATTGATAAGGATTATGATAGCTCTGAGGCATTGATGAACTTTGACAATGTACTCAAATAATGATGTTTGAAAATGATTAAATAACATCAATGAACTTTGATGATGTCATAGGATTGATAATGAATAAGGAGACATTAATGAACTTGGACAATGCTCCTGAAATAATGATGATTTGAAATAGCATTGATGAACTTGGACAATACTATTGAATTGATTATGACAGGTTAATAATGATAATATTGATGAAATTGGACAATGCTATCAAAAGAATGATGAAAAGATACAAAGCATTGATGAACTTGGACAATGCCCCTGGGAGACATCAACAAACTAGACAATGCTCCTGGATTGATGACGATAAGGCATGGATGAAATTTGATAATGCCTTGGACAAGGTTGATGACGATAGCATCGATGAACTTTGACAAAAGTATTGAAGGAGGATTGAAAATAGATGAGGCCTTGATGAACTTTGACAATGCCCTAGAATGATAAGATTTATTTAATGATGACAAGATTGGCCGGGTCTGCAAAGGATTTGATTGATTATAAATTCATTTAATTAGGCATTGATGATCTTGGACAATGCCCTAGAATGATTGGAATTAGTCCAAAATAATTCTGGAATGATTAGGAAGAGAATATGATAGATTTTAATTAATTTAAGATTCTTTGATATGGTTTACGATTGTTAGATCGGTTTAGGAAGATGATCAATTTAACCAAAATGACAGAAATGTTATTAATTGATGACATGGAAGAACAACACAATATTAGTGAATAGAAGACATGTTAAAAAGGAGACACATAGGTGTGAACCATAATTGGGTGTCTACACAAAGTACATGTTATTGATTGTAAATGTTGATAAGATCAAATTTAATGCATATACATGATGAGCTAGATGTTGATAAGGATTAAAGGAAGTTTTTAAGAAGATCTACGAGTGAGAAAATTCAAAGAGAAGATCTAAGGGGAAGATTATGCGGTTAAACCTAATTTTTTGAGCTCCAAGAAAAGTTCAAGCCATGAGGTAAAAGTGACGTGGTTTACCGAGATAAGATTTGTGAAGAAGATAATTGAATGACTGAGCGCAAAAGATGGAAAACCTAATCAAGGATATTAAGAGGAAAAATGTTGTCTATATAAAGAATGAGAACTAAAGAGAAAGAGAGATGCTGGCGAAGTTGAAGGAGTCAAAGTATTGAAGAACAAAAGAGTTACCGAGCAGAGCAGAGAGCAAAGAAAATGCCGAATTATAGTCTAAAGAAAAGATTAATGGAGTATGTTATGTGAGTGTTAATTTGAGTACAAAGGATCTAACCCAAGAAAAGGTAGTTTCTACTTTTATAGATTAAGTTTTATACTGCTGGTTATTAGCATTTGTAACAGAGAAAATCTCTTAACGGAGTGGATTTAACAATCCTATTTGTAAATCCTAGAATTAGGTGACATTCCAAAAAGAGTTTTTAAAGACCTCTAACAAGGCTACTCCTAATAAGGTGAAGGTCTTAATAGATCTGAGGTAAATCCCCTAATAGGGTCACATTTAGCAAATGTGTTTTTAATCTTTAATAGGATAAGTTCTTAACTGAGCGTACTTCAGAAGGGTACATATTTATTGTGGGTCACAATTACCACAAAGCTTTTTACCTTATTTGGTTTCCTCGTTAAATTTGGTGTTAACTAAGTTTGAATTATTGATTTTCATAATATGAGATGTATGGTTGGTTAAGTTATTTGGTTATTTGGTTATTACTATATTCAGTTCTACCGAGTGAATCAGTGAGTTAAGTTTTTAAGTGTTTAAGTTTGATTTTGACTAATTCACCCCCTCTCAGTGGGACCAATACTAACCCCAAATAAAAAATTTAGGATCCACTAAGTTCTTTTTCAAATTCCTACTGATCACAAGGATCAGACTGCTCCAATAGGCCTAATTAGACAGGCTTTCTTAGTATCCCTAGGAATGGGGTTTTCCTTGGATACTTTTTTCTTCTTCCAAAGACCCTACCAAAAAAATAGTTTTGATTACCTTTTTGGGATATGTTCTCAACCCCCAATCGTTAGATTCCAACTCTTCCATTTCCCCACAAAGTGTACAAGCCTAAAAGGGATAATTAGGTCTTACTCAAAAGAAAGCATTCAAACATGGATTGATCAAACCAATCCAACACATATAAAAGGTTTGTACTCCGCTAGGAAAATCCAATCTAATATAAAGTTAGACCTAGTCAATCCCTACAAGTTTTTGTGCACCAGTTTGCAATTGACTGTGACCGAGTATAGAGAAATGCTTGACCTAAGGCTTGTTGGAAAAGTGGTCAAACAAGATCATCCTTCTCTACCCTTTTGGAATCATAGAATACACTACCCATACTTTCATTTCACCAAGGGTCATGAGAATCCCATAGTAGATTGGCAAGTTAGGGGTATATCTTTGCAATACCCTAATGGAATGAAGGTTTACAGACCAATCTTGATTGAACCAAGGATTTCTCCCTTCAAATTCCACCAAATCCACTCATACAAGTTGCATTATAGACTCAAAACACACTATAATCAACACATTGAGGAGTTCAATAGATTTCAATCACAGAGTGATCATACAGTACGGAATAATAGAGAAATTCTAGAAAATAGTATTTTATCCATTCAATTCTTGCCACCAATTATTTATTAAATGAAAAATCTTTCCTATTCAAAATAATGAAAATATATACCCCAAATCCAACGTCCATAAATTATTTTCAAATCTTAGATCCATTGGGGGGTGGTTATGACAATGTTGGATCAAACTTACAAAAGTTGTCAAGAAACTTTTACAACTTTGACAAATTTTGTTGTAAAGTTGCTCCATTTTTCTCCCTAGGACCTATTAGGACCCTAGATGGATTGGGCATACCCAAAACCATCCTAGAAACTCAAAATCAACTTGAAACAAAAAATTTGGATCTTTGACTAAGTTTGACCCCCAAGGTTTATAATGATACATTGTGGCAACCAATCCTACAAATTGATCCTTATTACAAAGAAACGGTCCCAAGAACCACAAAATAACTATCTCTATTGCTCCTTCTTAATTAATCTCAAGTCATTTCAAGAGTGTACTTTGAGAACATAGGTACTCCTACACCATACTCCCCTAGTGAGAAAATCTCAAGTTCCACTTGAGAGGATTGTGTCTAATGTGGTTCCATGTTGTGCAATAGCCTTCTAATCCATCCAAGTGGAATCAACATTGGGTAACCCTTTCCATTTCACCAAGTAATATTTATAGGTATGTACCCTTTTTTATCACCTTAGTATTAATAATTTTCTCCAATTTCATAGGCTCACTAGGAGGTAAGTCTTTGAGCCACTCCACCTGTTCTTGTTCCTACAAAGAATCATTAGTATCTGCATCACCTTTGTAAAGAGTAAGATCAGAGATGTTAACAATAGGTGAAACGGAAACTGTAGTGGGTAGGGTGATTTCATATATATTTTAACCAAACTTGTTAAGAATGGTGCATGGACCTATTTCCCTCATTTTTAACTTGGATTTTACACCTTTAGGAAGTCTTCCATTTTGAATATATGACCATACTTTATCCCCAATCTGAAAATGAACTGCCCTTCTTCTCTGATCTGCATGTTGTTTATAATTTTTGGTATTCTGTTGTAGTGAAAGTTTCACTTGTTCATGCACCTGTCTGATCAAATCTTCTAACTCCTCACCTTCTGCACTAACCTTTTCATTATTGAGCATTTCCTTGAGTTCCATGATGCCTCTAGGGTTCATTCCATAGATGACTTGAAATGAAGTTTTCCCTATAGATCTATTTATTGAATCATTGAATGCATACTCTTCCTATGGTAAAATAACATCCCATGACTGTCCATATTGTTTTTTCAAACATATCAAAAGATTACCAAGTGATCTATTGACCACTTTACTCTAACCATCAGTTTTGGGATGGTAGGATAAATTGAAAGATAAGTTTGTGCCAAGCTTCTTATAGAGAGTCCTCCAAAAATGCCCTTGAAACTTCACATCCCTGTCTGAAACAATGGTGAGTGGTAGTACATGAATCCTAACCACTTATGTGAAGAAAATACTGACAATATTAGATGCATCATGAGTACTCTTATAGGGTATAAAATGAGCCATTTTACTGAATCTGTCAACCACTACAAAAAAATTGTCAAATCCCTACTTGGTTCTTGGAAGGCCCAATATGAAATCCATGATTATGTGCTCCCATGGTCTGGTTGGGATATGAAGGGTTTGATATAGTCCCTGATTAGTAGCCACACCCTTTTCTCTTTGGAAAATGACACAAGTCTCTACAAACTTCCTAATGTCAATCTGCATCTTAGGCCAAAAGTAGTTTCTCCTCACTAGTTCAAGGGTTTTATCTAAGCCAAAGTTTCCACTCATATTACCACAATAATTTTATTTTCTTAGGTTATCCCTCATAGAGAGTCTAGGAATTCATAATTCTCCCCCTTTGAATAAAAAACCATTTTGTATCATAAATTATGAAATTTTAGTGTGATATATATCCATAAGTTTAGTGCAAACCTAATATGATTCTCCAAGTCTCCATCTCCCTCATATAGATCCTTTAAGGCATCTATCCCAATGTTCTAAAGTTGGATTTCCTACACCAAAAAAAACCTTCTACGTAATGCATCTACAACCTTATTGGCTTGACCCTTTTTATGTTTGATAGTTAAGGTGTAGGCTTATAGTTTCTCTACACACTTCATGTGCCTGTAATTTAGTTTTTATTTTCCATTCAAAAACCTCAGAGCATGGTTATCTGTATAAAAAAAAATTCCTTGGATAAGGGATAGTGTCTCCACTTTTTCAATGCTTGCACCATTGCATACAACTCAAGATCATAAGTAGAATACTTATTTTTAGCTTCATTCCATTTATCTGAAAATAAATCTATAGGTCTACCATCTTCACTAATTACTTCCCCTATTTCCAATTTTATTTCATCAGTTTCAATAGTAAACACTTTGTTAAATTTAGGGAGAACTAGAATGGGAAATTGTGCCACTCTAGATTTGAGATACTCAAATGCATCATTGGCTTCTTCAGTCCAAGAGAACTTTACCTTTTTTCCTCCTTTTATTGTCTAATATAGGTGTGCATATATGACTAAATCTATTTATGAAATTCCTATAAAAGGTGGCTAGACCATGGAATCTCTTCACATCACTAGGTGTCTTTGGAGGTGGCCAATTGAATATGGCTTCTACCTTTTTAGGATCCATCTTAAGAGTGCCTTTTGAAATCACAAAACCAAGAAATGTTAGTTCCTCTTGTATAAAAACACATTTATCAAGATTAATCATCAACATGTATTCATGAAGCCTCCTCAAGACTTTTTCAATATGTTTCAAGTGCTCTTCCCTGCTCCTGTTGTAAATTAGTATGTCATCCAAGTACACAGTAATTAATTCACATATAAAATTAATGAAGACTTCATTCATAAGTCTCATGAATGTGCTTGGTGTATTTATAAAGACAAATGGAATAAAAATACATTGATACAGCCCTCTATGGTTTCAAAGGTTGTTTTTCACTCATCCCAAGGCCTAATTCTAATTTGGTGATAGCCCGACTTAAGGTCTATCTTGGAGAAGTAAGAAGCACCCCCTAATTGATCCAACAAGTCTTCAATCCGAGAATGGAAAATCTATACCTTATTGTGATTTTTTTCAATTATTGGGAATTCGTACAGAGCATCAACTTTCCATCCTTCTTAGGGGCCAATATTGATGGTACTACACATGGATTGATACTCTTTTGTATGAGGCCTTTTTCAATCAAATCATCAACTTGTCTAGAAATTTCTGCATTTTGGGCTGGTGTCATTTTATAAGAAGCCTTATTAGGGAGGGATGAGCCTATTATTAATTCTATTTGGTGACTTATGTCTCACATGGGTGGGAGGGCATGTGGAAAATCATCTGCAATTACTCCATGGTAGGTATTCATCAACTTCTGTACTTCTTTTGGAATCTACTTCTTCTCTGCAGTAACTTATTTGTCTTTTAGTTTTAGGATCATGGCATTATTGGAAAGTGATCTATTTTTCATGGTGAGATCCACTTTTTGGTTTTCATTTATGGAAACACTTCAGGGTTAAAGATCGATTCCTATTAAGTTGAGTTTTGATGACTCTAAAATCGACTAAGTACAGGAGCAGAGTTATAGAGGTATTTTGGGTATCAAAGATTGAGATCAATGAATTAGGGAAAGAGAGCTTAGAGGAAGATAGTATGAGGTATATGTGACCTCCACCTAAGATCAATTTTTTTTTTGTTATGTTTACTGTAATTTAGAGAGATTTGAAGACATACAGACAACAA
>MU220214.1:281001-309994 GCA_018584345.1 Thuja plicata | reverse complement strand
GGATGATATGACATGTGAATTGCAGAGTAGAGGATGACAGAAATAATTTCATGAGCTATGACAAGGAACTATCTAAGCATTAGAGATGCTTGTTTTGTTCATGGCTGAGAACATTTTTGTAACATAATTACTTTGTAAGAGTTGTAAGCTCAGTTGGCCCCTAAAAGGGTGTTGTGTACCTTTAACAGGGTTGTCATTCCTTTAACAAGGAAATGTACTATGTAATATTCAGCTCCTAACAGGGCTAGGTCTCCTAACAGGGACATTATACTTTAGTGCATATTTGTGGGTACTATCCCCACCAGGCTTTTCCCTTGGCCAGGGTTTCCTAAACAAAAAATTATGGTGTTATGAGTACTGTGCTACTTTCTTATGTTGTTTTCATTTTTGCAAGTATATGGTTAATGTTTAATTGGTTGAAAAGTTTTAATAAGTGTTGTAATACTGATCCACCCCCCCTCTCAGTATTACCTAATCCTAGCAGGCATACCCTATGTCTAACTCTTTAATGGTCTTGATGATATCCTTTCCTCCTACCAAACTGGTTATGGTTTCATTAGACTTATCAATATTTTATTCCTTAAGAGGTTTCATGGCAAACTTCTATCAATGTTTCATGATTGTTTAAGCATTATTCTTACCATGGTATTGGGATTCCTTATCAAATTTCCAATTAAGGATGGCCTAGGAGTATTCGACAAGAATCCATCTCTACTATATCACATAATGTTTATCCTTATAGCCTGAAAATGAAAATTATACCCAAGATTGCTCATCTACCACATTTTGTTGGTTCTTTGTTAACCAAGATACTTTGTAAGGACATGGATGAGGTATTCTACACAATTTTATGTTTTCCACCATTTCAATAGACACTAAGTTATCTGTTGAACCAGAATCAATTAAGAGTTTACATACCTTTCCTTGGATCTTACATGTAATCCTAAATATTTTATTCCTTTAATGATAGTTCTTATTTGACAAGGACCTTCAATAGTGTCCTCTTCATCATGAGGCACACCCCTTATTCTAGATCTAACTCTTTTGGTGGTGAGTTCACACTTTGAGCATCATCTTGTACAAGTTGTGTTCTTCTTATGTCCTCTCTAGACATCTATGGGTAGGGTGACCAATATGATTACAATTCAATCACCTTAAGGGACCTCCATTCCTTCCTCCAAATCTACCTCTATTGTTTGATCTTCTACCCCTAAAATTTCCTCTAAAATTACTCTCTCACTGAGATCCTCCTCAACTATATTCTCACTAGGGTCTGAAATTATGTCCTCTTCCATTGGTCATCCCTCTTCCTCTACCATTTCTTCCTCCTCCTCTATTATTCTATTCGTGTCTTCTCTTGACCTTTTCCTCCACCTCTAATGCTAATTGATAGCATCTCTTGACTGTATTAGGGCACAATATGTTCAATTCGTCTTGAATATTCATTCTAAGGTTGTTGAGATATCTTTCTACCTTCACACATTCATTCTCTACTAATTTTGACCTTAGACATAACCTCTAAAATTATTTAGTGTAGGTGTTCACATCCATCTCTTTCTGTCTGATATTTTGTCTCTTCTTGTGCAATTGGACTTCATAGTCCTTAGGCATGTATATCTCCTTAAATTTGGAGATAATAGTCTTCCATGAAGCAATCAAGTTCCTTCCTTAATTTTTCCTCTCTCCTCTAACAAAGTTCCACCAAGTAAGGGATTCTTGGACTTATCTATCTTCACCTTTTGGCCTTCAGGTGTATCCTCAATTTCAAATTAATTTTCCAAGGACACTATCTAGTCCATAACCATATAAACATCCATTCTTCCTCCATAGGTGGGTAAATATGACCTTCCTTCCATGGCTCTTCCTCCCATCGACCTAAGGGCTTGTATGAAGGGCCTGTGATATGTAGCAATATCTTCTTATTCCTTCTCAGGGATCTCTTCTTCTTCATCCATTTCTTCTTCCACTTTAGAGGTCTTCAACACTTCCTTCATTTTGCTCTTCAACTTCTCCATCTCTTCTTTTAACCACCTATTTTCTACCCCTGATCTTGCACTATCTTGGAAAGTTTAGCATTGGTCAACTTAAGATGTATATTTGAGCCTCACTCTTTGTATCTTTTGTTGACATGTATATTAACTTTCCCAAAATATCCTCCACATGCTCTGATACCACTTAATGTAGAGGTTGGTAGGGTAAGGTTGGAAAAGGACCCAACCATAACTTTTTGATGTTCTTTTACCACTACACCTCAATGATCTATCACTTGGGCTCCCACTTCAAATTTCCTTCAATAAAATCACCAAAATACTTTATCAATTACTCTAACTCCTTTTTGCAAGCTAGAACATATCCTTAAACATACTGATCACATCAACCGAGTATGTTTCAAGGTTCAAATCACAATTTCTTCTCAAACATTTCCTTTCAATAAACATCAGTGCACCATTACTCCAAATGCTACCCTAGGGAGTGGATTAGGTTTATACCAACCCCAAATAACCAATTTAGGATCCAATAAGTGAATTTTAAAATTCCTACTGATCACAAGGATTAGAATTCTCTAATAGGCCTAATTAGATAGGCTTTCATAGTAGCCCTAGGAACAGGGTTTTCCTTAGATTACTTTTTCTGCTTCCAAAGACCCTACCAAAAAAATTATAGTTTTGAGTAAAATTTTTGGATATGTTCTTAACCCCCAAGCCTTAGATGCCAAATCTTCCACTGCCCCACAAAGTTCACACAAAATGCAGAGGCTTAAAAGGACTAATTAGGTCTATTCTCCAAAGAAAGTATCCAAATATTGATTAATCAACCAATCCAACACCTAGAATAGGTTTTTACACCCATAAGAACATCCAATCCATCATAATTCAACCTAGCCACTCCCTACAAGTTTTTGTGCACCAGTTTGCAATTAACTATGACCGAGAACATAGAGATGCTCGACCTAGGGCTTGGTGGAAAGTGGTCAAGCGGGTTCCTCTTTCTCTCCCCTTCTGGAATAATAGAAAAAAACACCCCTACTTTTATTTCACCAATGACCATGAGAACCCCATAGTGTATTGGTAAGTTAGGGGTACATCTTTGCAATACCCTAATGGAATGAGTGTTAACAGACCACTCTTGATTGAACCAAGGATTTCTCCCTTCAAATTCCACCAAATCCACTCAAACCAGTTGCATTAGAGACTCAAAAAACACTAAAATCAAAACATGGAGGAATTAAATAGATTTTAATCATAGAGTGATCATACAATATGAAATAACAAAGAAATTCTAGAAAATAATGTTTTATTCATTCAACTCTTGCCACCAATTGCTTATTGTAATCACCTAAAATTGGTCTAGCAAACCTATATCCCTTATTTTTGATTAATTGGTCTTAATAAATCCTAAATCAAATAAATTCATATTCTAGACCCTAAACCCTAATTATGAGGACACTTAATTAAACTTTCTTACATAATTTTAATCATTACCTGTTGAATCAAATTCCTAAAACAAAAGCCTCAAAATGCTTAAATTGCATAAAAGATTGGGATAAAATAAAAAATTCCTAAATTCCATTTTAAATAAAAAAGGAGCCCATTCACACATGTGTGAGCACATTGAAAATAAAATAAAACAAATAAAAGAGGAAAATTCCAATTTTGTCTTATTCTCCACAAAGTTGACCAATCAAATCACTTGGATCAAGCTCACATGAATTTAGGGAAGTTGCATCTCCACCGTTGCTTATTCTCTTTTGCTTCTTAATCTAAACCATCCATTTCTTTGAATCTCCTATAAAATGGATAGCTCTCTTTTCTCAACATAAGAAGAAGATTTTGAGAGTAGAGTTATAATGCTATTTTCATTCTAGGGTTTTATTGTGCACTCATAGCTCTTGCTTTCATAGTAGTTTACTTGCATATGCATTTGTAGTTTCATTTCTTAAGCTTAATGGCTTCTTAGTTTACTTTCATAGTTAATGGTAAATGCATTTCTCATTTCATTGATAGCTTACACTTTCACTTTAGCTTCATTCTTCATGGTTACTATGCATCTAGCTTCCTAGAGTATGCATTTCATTTTCAAATCTTTTTGAGAGAAAAGTATGCAAGTATATGCATCTTTCTCATTTTTGCATCAAAGCTTCCATTTTTGGGTAGTCAAGTCACTAATTCTCCATTTCCAATCTGATGGGCACTCATGAGAATCACACTGGTGTCAACTAGGAAGCAATAAGCCAATTTCAAGGGTATTGGTGCAATGTTTTGATTCTTGTTTTGATGCTAACCCCTCTTGATATAATGGTTTATTGAAGTGTTTGGTTGTATATTTAGTAACACACTTTTCCACACACATTTTTGACACCCACTGTGGGGCAGAAAACTAATTTTTGCCTCATTTTCATGATTTTTCACATTATTGACAAAACTGCATTCATTGTCGTACATTGCTTGATTCCATCCCGTACGAAAATTTGTTGAATAGTATTTTTTTGTATGGTGATACATGTTATATCGTACGAGTCTTCTTTCAATTTATATTGTTAGTTGAGCTTATTATATTTTTCATACAACACTTTATGCTGGAGTGTTTTTTCGTATGGTAACCTTCAATTTGTCATACGAATTTTACTGACAGTCTATTCTCTGTGATTTGTCATTTCAAGAACAAAAATTATTTTTAGGGGTCATATTGAATTGATTTTGATCTACTAACCCCTAGCATGTGTTGAATGATCTTTTTTCTCTCTGGTTTTGTAGCTTAACTGGTTTTTGCAGAACATTTTCATGAAGGTTTACTTACCAAAGTCTCACTAGCAAGCTTTTTGCAAAATTACTAATGTTCTTGTGCTTGTAGGACCCTTTTAAAGAAAGAAACTTGTGGAAACTAATAATGCATGTATTTGCAGGTTGCATTGTGAGTTCATCAACCAAACAAAACATGTCCTTTCTTAGATGATTTCTTAGGCACTTATTTTAATTAGGGTATTTCTTGTTTGGGATAAATTGGACATTAGGTGATTATTCTCTTCTTCTTTTTGAAGAATCAGAAACCCAAACATGTTTGATTGAGCTTAGGCAGACAATATTTTCTTTTGGGAAAATTAAGGGTGTTTGGCATGTTTGGGAGAAACAAAAAGAAGTAGGAGAGTATGCTATTCTCCTCTTTGAGGAAGAATCATAAATCTCAACCTTCCATTTTCCATCCATTTCTTTCTTTCATTTACCTTTAGAGGGCCTGCGAAGAGAGAAATCTTTTGGGAACGACCCTAGTGGGGAACAAGAAGACCTGGCTACTCCATTCCACCATAATAAAAATATTCCTTCAATCTAAAGAGAGGAGATACTTGGCTATTTTCTATTCTGAATGCCTCTTCATATGTAGGGCCTAGTTTCCTCAATCTTGCTAAGTAAGACTACATTTGACTGGGTGCTTGTAGGACCATCTTGGTCTCAATCTTGTTTACAAGACTACAAGGGGACTACATTCAACTTGTATAGGGCTGAGAGGTCTCAATATGAATTTTTGGTGCTTTTAGGGTTGAAAGGCCTCAATTTCACTTGTGAAACTACAAGGGATAGTCATGAACGAATGTCCTTACTAGACACTTTTAGATAGAAGCTACCCGACTTACCTCCAAAAGTATCATAATCATTGTGCAAGGATAGATCCAAGTGGATTACCTAGATTACTTGAATATTTTATACTCACCATATGTATTCCCAAAGGAATTCTAAATCATGAATGTGGCATGAGGGAGCCTATGTGATTCGAGCATTGAGTCTCTTTTCAAAACCCACAATGTGCATAGTCTTGTAAAAAGCTAACATCACTTTGTGTGAGGTGAAGGCGTATCAAGCATGGGAAAAGATTTTGATACTAAGCCAATTTGACTTGAGGGATATAAAGTGTTTCATCTTCCCCTGTTTGTGTTTGATGTGTTTGAATCACTTGAAACTTGACACTTATATTAACAAAAACACTCTTGACAACACAACACACCTTCAGAAATTAACATTTTTGAGCAAACATGATCTGAATTTCATCCAAAAATAAGTGGAAAACTATCCTGGGTTGTTTTGTCATTTTTTTCCTTAGAATTTTTGTACAACAAAACTCATTGGGTGAAGCAAATTGTATGGGGATCATGAAATTATCATATGGGAAATAGTATATTGTTGTATGGGATTTCAACCAAAACAACTTAATCTTTGGTATCTTTGCAATCCATCCACTAAGCTAATTACAACATCTTATCATAGCAGTTGTCAATTCTTGATCATGTGACCTAGCTTACCAACATCTCTGGTCTTAGTCTCTCACATAATCTTACTTGTCCTACACTTCTCCATCAACAACCAATCCCAAATCAACTCAATCACAAGTGTTGTCCAGAAGGTATTCAGACCTCAAAACATGATACTGTATACCAAGTTCAACAAATATTTTCATCATCTCCTTTCAAGCTATTGGGAAAATGATCATTCAGAAGACTTTGACATTGATACATCAGCCTAGTCATTCTGGAATTGTAACCATAATTGTCTTTCATTGTCCAAACTAGAATTCAAAAAACCGATCTTGATTCCAAGGGAAAATATATCAATTTTCTCATCCTGGGACTATCTTCCTACCAGAAGCCAAGATTAACTTACAAAATCCCACAGCAAGACACCTTAGTTCCACACTAGTTAGTAATCTTGTTTGATCAATCAACCCTGGTTACACAAAACACATCAATAATGTCAGCCTACAACTGGGGATCCCAACATGACCAACAAAGTCACCACACTAGTGCCTCTTCATTGATTAAAGAACCCACTAAACAAGAAATTTGAAGATGTCAACAAGACAAACATTTCCCAATGATGATGCACACTCATATGTAGCTAAACAAAGACAAATACTTTATGCATCTTGCATCTACAGGTGTCAAACTTCCACCTGACTTTGATATTGAAGGACTCATACAAAAATAAGAAGTGTCTCCCATTAGCATCCTTAATCAAAAATTGCAAGATATGAGATGTAGACTAAGGGAATTGAAGAAATAAAAAGAGAAACCTTCCATAATGTACTCACTGGAATCTATATATCTGTTCCCATTTTGTAAGAATTTTCATATGCCACCATTCCCCCCTAAGGTTGAAATTCCTAAATATGAAAAATACAATGGGGAGGGTGACCCTCAAGATCACATGAGGGAATTCTGTGCTCTTAGAAAAAAATTCATGCATGAAAGGACATACTTGATACAATTATTCTCAGGAAACCTCAGTGGCTAGGCCTTGGAATGGTTTACCAAACTCTCACTGGTATCCAAACAGTTGACCAACTTGTACAAAAATTTATCCAACACTATTCTTACAATATATTACATACGGTCACTATGTTGAATCTGTGCAACACTAAAAAATACATTGGTGAACCATTTTTCAAGTTTCTTCAAAGGTGGAGAAAAATATTTGCAAGGTATACTAGATAGATTCTTGAGTCTAAGAAAATTTACATCTTTATTAACAACTTAGTTCCTAAATTGAACTATGTGACTCAGATGCAAAAACACACTTCCTTCAGTGACTTAGTCGATAGTGCCATCAGAATTGAGGAGGTCCTCATGAAGAAGGGTGAACTCACCTTGCGTAAAGACACTAAATATTCTAATAATGGAAATGGAAAAGACAAAAAAATACTAGAATAAGAATACAAATGTGGTCAATGATGGCGTAGTTGACTCATCCAAATTTAAACCTAAAGAACCAGAGTTTAATCTCTCTAGTAGTATCCAAGCTATGAAGATCAATGCAAATGCTATGAATTCATCCAAGAACACCCAAGATGCTCAAAAAGACAAGTCACCATCACTCCTCTTGGAGAGCCCCTTGAAGATGATTGAAAACATTGGTTTCCCATAAGATTATCACAATACCTGATTCTAAGCCTTGGGAACCAATGGTTAAGCCCAAATGGTGGAATAATGACCACTATTGTGAATACCACAAAAACAAAGGGAATTTGACTCGTGACTACATGAAATTGAAGCATGTGATACAAGACTTGATTGACAACAAGACCATCACAGTTGGTGGACATAGATCAAATGATGATCATAAGGATTTCAAACAAACTTTAACCTCCTACGAAAAAGGAGAGTCTTCAAAGAAATAAGGGGCTACGGTGAACCATACCTACACAAGTACTAACAATGTGATTCACATGCTCAAACCCTCTAATCAATCAGTTAATGTCATCATTATCAAAGACAAGGAATCTGAGTCTGCCAATGCTGTCACTTGCAATCAGTCTAAAGTTACTCTTAAGGGGGTAGCATCTTCATCCAAATAAAATATTACACCAAGGAAGAAGCCATCAGCATCCAAACAACCCACTTTATCACTCCCATCTACGAATTATAACTTGGTTGATTAACTTCAATAGATTCCTGCTCAAATCTCCATTCTAGAATTTCTTAAACTATCACCATGACATAAGGAGATTCTCGAGACAACCCTTTTGGAAACTAATGTGTCCAAAGATCTTGATGTCGATCAGTTTCAGACCATGGTGAATCATTTAACTTATCCCCATTACTTATCCTTCTTGGAGGAGGATGATAAAGCACTCAGTCATCTGCACAATCAACCCTTTCAAATAGAGGTTCTAATCCACAAACATTGGAATTGAAGAAATAAAAAGAGCAACCTTCCAGAAAGTACTCATTGGAATCTATATATTTGTTCCCATTTTCCAAGAATTTTCACATTCCCCCATTCCCCCTAAGGTTGAAATTCCTAAATATGACAAATATAATGGGGAGGGTGACCCTCAAGATCACATGAGGGAATTATTTACTCTTAGTAAAAAATTCATGCTTGAAAGGACATACTTGATGCAATTATTCTTAGGAATCCTCAGTGGCCAGGCCTTGCAATGGTTTACCAAACTCTCACCTGGTATCCAAACATTTGACCAACTTGTACAAAATTTTATCCAACACTATTCTTATAATATCTTACATACGGTCACTATGTTGAATCTGTGCAACACTAAACAACACACTGGTGAACCATTTGTCAAGTTTCTTCAAAGGTTGAGAAAAATATTTACAAGGTATACTAGATAGATTCTTGAGTCTAAGAAAATTTACATCTTTATTAACAACTTGGTTTCTAAATTGAACTATGAGACTTAGATGAAATTACACACTTCCTTTAGTGACTTAATCGATAGTGCCATAAGAATTGAGGAGGTCCTCGTGAAGAAGGGTGATCTCACCTTGTAGAAAGACACTAAATCTTCTAACAATGGAAATGGAAAAGACAAAAATAATAATGGAATAAGAACAGAAATGTGGTCAATGATGACACAATTGACTCATCCAAATTTAAACCTAAAGAACTAGAGTTTAATCTCTCTAGTAGTATCCAAGCTACCAAGATCAATCCAAATGCTACGAATTCATCCAAGAACACCCAAGATTATCTAAAAGACAAGGCACCATCACTCCTCTTGGATAACACCTTGAAGATGATTGAAAGCATTGGTTTCCCATAAGATTATCACAATACTTTATTCTAAGCCTTGGGAACCAACAATTAATCCAAAATCATGGAACAATAACCAACACTATGAATACCACAAAAACAAAGGGCATTTGACTCATGACTGCATGAAATTGAAGCATGTGATACAAGACTTGATTGACAACAAGACCATCACAGTTGGTGGACACAAATCAAATGATGATCATAAGGATTTCAAACAACCTTTACCCTCCTATGAAAAAGGAGAGTCTTCAAAAAAACAAGGGGCTACGGTGAACCATACCTACACAAGTACTAACAATGTGATTCACATGCTTAAACCCTCTAATCAATCAGTTAATGTCATCATTATCAAAGAAAAGGAATCTAAGTCTGCCAATGCTATCACTTGAAATTAGTCTAAAGTTACCCTTAAGGGGGTAGCATCTTCATCCAAATAAAATATTATAGCAAGGAAAAAACCATCGGCATCCAAACAACCCACTTTATCACTCCCAGCTATGAATTATAACTTGGTTGATCAACTTCAATAGATTCCTGCTCAAATCTCCATTACAGAATTTCTTAAACTATCACCATGACATAAGAAGATTTGTGAGACAACCCTTTTGGAAACTAATGTGCCCAAATATCTTGACATCGATCAGTTTCAGACCATGGTGAATCATTTAACTTCTCCCCATTACTTATCCTTCTCAGAGGAAGATGATAAAGCACTCAATCATCCACACAATCAACCCTTTCATATAGAGGTTCTAATCCACAAATATAGGGAATTGAAGAAATAAAAAGAGAAACCTTCCATAAAGTACTCACTAGAATCTATATGTTTGTTCCCATTTTCCAAGAATTTTCACATGCCACCATTCCCCCCTAAGGTTGAAATTCCTAAATATGAAAAATACAATGCAGAGGTTGACCTTCAAGATTACATGAGGGAATTATTTTCTCTTATCAAAAAATCATGCATGAAAGGACATACTTGATGCAATTGTTGTCAGGAAGCCTTAGTGGCTAGGCCTTGGAATGGTTTACCAAACTCTTGCCTGGTATCCAAACATTTGACGAACTTGTACAAAAATTTATCCTACACTATTCTTACAATATCTTACATACGGTCACTATGTTGAATCTATGCAACACTAAACAACACACTGGTGAACCATTTGTCAAGTTTCTTCAAAGGTGGAGAAAAATATTTGCAAGGTATACTAGATAGATTCTTGAGACTAAGAAAATTTACATCTTTATTAACAAATTGGTTCTTGAATTGAACTATGAGACTCAGATGCAAAAACACACTTCCTTCTGTGACTTAGTCGATAGTTCCATTAGAATTGAGGAGGTCTTTGTGAAGAAGGGTGAACTTACCCTGCGTAAAGACACTAAATCTTCTAATAATGGAAATGAAAAAGATAAAAAAAAATACTGGAAAAAGAACATAAATGTGGTCAATGATGGCATAGTTGACTCATTGGAATTTAAACCTAAAGAACCAGAGTTTAATCTCTCTAGTAGTATCCAAGCTACCAAGATCAATGCAAATTCTATGAATTCATCCAAGAACACCCAAGATGCTCAAAAAGACAAGGCACCATCACTCCTCTTGGAGAACCCCTTGAAGATGATTGAAAACATTGTTTTCCCATAAGATTATCACAATACCTAATTCTAAGCCTTCGGAACCAACGGTTAAGCCTAAATGGTGGAACAATAACCACTATTGTGAATACCACAAAAAAAGGGCATTTGACTCATGACTGTATGAAATTGAAGCATGTGATACAAGATGTGATTGACAAAAAGACCATCATAGTTGGTGGACACAGATCAAATGATTATCATAAGGATTTCAAACAACCTTTACCCTCCTATAAAAAAGGATATTCTTAAAAAAAACAAGGGGCTATGGTGAACCATACCTACACAAGTACTAACAATGTGATTCATATGCTCAAACCCTCTGATCAATCAGTTAATGTCATCATTATCAAAGATAAGGAATCTGAGTCTTCCAATGGTATCACTTAGAATCAGTCTAAATTTACTCTTAAGGGGGTAGCATCTTCATCCAAATAAAATATTACACCAAGGAAGAAACCATTGACATCCAAACAACCTGCTTTATCACTCCCATCTATGAATTACAACTTGGTTGATCAACTTCAACAGATTCTTTCTCAAATATCCATTCTAGAATTTCTTAAACTATCACCATGACATAAGGAGATTCTTGAGACAACCCTTTTGGAAACTAATGTGCCCAAAGATCTTAACGTCGATCAGTTTCAGACCATGGTGAATCATTTAACTTCTCCCCATTACTTATCCTTCTCAGAGGAGGATGATAAAGTGCTCAGTCATCTACATAATCAACCTTTTCATATAGAGGTTCTAATCCACAAACATAGGGTCAAGCGCATTTTGATAGATGGAGGTACTGGTTTGAATATTTGTACTCTTAATTTTCTAACGATATTAGGTTTTTTAGAACATGCTATTGATCCTAGAAGGAAAATCACTATAAAAGAATATGATGAGGAAGAAAGGTCATCAAAAGGATTAGTAGGGATTCCTATTACAGTGGGGCCAATTGAATGAGATTTCATTTGTCAAGTGCTGGATTTACCTCTGGCATACAACATTCTACTAGGGAGACCATGGATTCATGACATGCATGCCATCCCTTTTACATATCACCAATGTGTGAAGTTCCCACACAATGGAGTGGAGGACTCTATTTCATCTGACAATACCTACTCTTGCAACACCTTAAAATAAGAAGATAGCATGGTTCCCAAAAATAAAGAAGCATGTAATGGACAAACCTCTAAAATTTCTCAGATAGCACTCATGAAGAGCTTCGAAGAAAATCTGAAAATCAAGAACAAAAGTATGGGGAATATCATTTTTCTTCTCTACCATCTATGGTTAACCTCCTCACATCCCCTAGATCTTATGGGATTCCCTCATCATCATTTAAACTACCTACCAGTAAAAAAATGGAAATACATGAAGGGATCAGCATGGTAAAGGCTCGTGTCTCTCTCTCAGATGAAAGTGAGGAAAATCTTGTTCTAGCATGGCTTTATAAGGGAAAATACCAAGACCAAGGGATTAAGCATGTTGAAATTTGTGTGAAGAAATATGGGAAGGATACCAACTTGTGAAGAAAATGGGATACAAAGGGAAAGGACCCCTGGGCAAAGGAAAAGGGTTGCTGGAACCCATACATACTGAATTTCAAAGTCCCACAGATAAGATAGGGTTGGGATACTATGAACTGGGATCCCACCCTTCCATTAGCAATATTCATACTAATGATCACTCAAAAGTGTTTGATGGTGTGAGTGAAGAAGAAGAAGCAGAGATTGTCCCATTATCTTTTGAAATATTGCTTCATATTCAAGATCTCGGATACCAAAGGGAACCTTATATCTTGCAGTCATTCAAATACCACTAAAGAACTCTCTTCAAACCAAATGAATCCACATCTGTGTTGTTACAAGTAGATACCCAAATAATCAAAGAAGGGACAACAAATAAATCCCAACAAGGTGTGTTATCTATGGATGATCCTAGTCCAAAACAAGGAACCAAACTTGAAGATAGACATCCTAACTAAGGGCATCTTGTCTCCATCTCCCACATTCTAGATCTCCCTCATTTCAGAGATGACAAAGTACATCCCATTGAGGAATCTCCAAATAGTCTCACCCAGACTCAGGAAAGTATGGAACATAGCCCAGCAAAAAATGATGAGACTCAGTAGGATGAAGATGACAATAACCATATTGAAAATCCAGATGCCTCTACAACACTCTTCCAATATTTGGAGACATCTAACCATAGTCACATTTACTATGAATATGGGGATAATTCAGGGAATGATTTAGAAGAGAAACACCCTAACTAGGGGAAAATTGTGGCTCCTACCCATATGCTAGATTTACCTCACTTTGTCGAGACACACTCTAATGAATATGAGTGGGATTCCTTCTTTGACGCCATTATGGATATTGAAGCTGATGTAATTCATAATTATGCTCCCTAGTTCAAACTAGGAGAAAGCTCTAATGCCGCTCAAACAACCACCTCTCCGCAGCATGCAACTTAGGACTCTAACAAGGATTCTGAAGATGATGACAGAATGCCCCTTCCTCCAAACATAAATTGGAACTTTGGAGACAATAATAGGGACACTCTTACATGGCTCAGGTCCACTACAAGAATTGAGGTTGTTCCCATAAGGAATTTTCTGGAATGGATGTCTACTTATGAGGAGAATCAAAGTGCTAGCACTAGGTTAATTGGGTCAAACTCACATAATACTAATAAAAAATATGATAGTGATGATAAGACGAGTCACGGTCTAGGTGGTCCTTCAAAGAGTGATGTGATAGATCTCTTCTCTTAGCAGTTGAAAACCTTGATCTTTATAACATGGTTTTATCCTTGGAACTTGTTGGATCTTTACCCCTTGTCCATTCTAAGCTTATTTAATGGAACCTAACCAAACCTTTAAATGTGATTTCCTCACCAAATGACTATACCTTAGATCTTTATCTGAATGCCATTGAGCTCATCACCTCTTCGATTAGTGCAATGAGCTTAAGTATGACAAAGGGGGACATCAAGTTTCTCAGCCTTAAAAAGAAAAACAAAAAGAAAAAGAGGTCTGGCAGTGAAAATCACTTTGTGGCAATGTTAGAACCCAAAATAGTTAAAAAAAAATGACATATCCAATTGTGGAAATGTCTCTGAGGTGCCAAAGGATGGGAAAATTGATCTCCTACCTAATCATTTTAAAAAATGGTCTTCAGTATTGTTAGAACGTACATAGCTGGGTAATCTAGGAACAAAAGAGGCACCTCAATTGATATATGTTGCACAATCTTTATCTGAAGAAGAAAAACAATAATTCATTCAATTCTTCATGAGGAAGAAGATCATTTTTTTTTGGTCCTATTTAGACATGCTAGGGCTAGACATTAATTTGATCATGCATCACTTGTTGATTTCTCCCGGAGTCAAGACAGTCAAACAAAAGCTTAAAAAATTTCATCCCCATGTGCCACTATTAGTTAAAGCTAAATTAGAGAAATTGATGAAGACTGAATTCATCTAAGCTATAGCATATGTTGATTGGATCTCCAACATTGTACCTATCTCTAAGAGCAATAAATCAATCTGGGTTTTCACAAATTTTAGGGATTTGAATAAGCTTTTCCCAAAGATGACTTCCCATTGCAAAAAAATGATATGATTATGGACCTCACAGCTGGTTATGAGATGTATTCCCTAATGGATGACTTTTCAAGATACAACCAGATAAGGATAGCCCCCAAAGATCAAGATAAAACTACTTTCAAGTGTGCTTGGGGAATTTTTTATTGGAATGTCATTCCTTTTGGTCTCAAGAAGGTGGGGGAAATATATCAAAGAGCCATGACCACCATATTTCATGATATGATACACAAAAATATGGAGGAGTACATGGATGAAATCTTGGCAAAGTCAAAAAAAATACTTACTCACTTGACTGATCTAGAAAAATATTCTTAACCAAATGGAACAATTAAGGCTCAGGCTAAATCCTAAAAAGTGTGCTTTTGGTGTGACCTTTGGTAAGATTCTCAGGTATATCATCTTAGGAAAAGGGATATTGGTCAACCCTGAAAAAGTAGAAGTAATCATGGAAATACAACCACCTCAAAACATTAGTCAAGTCAGGACTTTGCAAGGAAAGCTATAGTCAATTTGACGGTTTATATCACAACTTGCAGACAAAGCTCACCCTTTCATAAAGACATTGCACAAAGGAGTGACATTCAAATGGTATGAAGGGTGTGAGAAAAACTTCCAAAAAATCAAAGAATATTAACAAATCCTCCCGTGTTAATGGCTCCAATACTGGGAAAGGATATTCTTATGTATATCTTAGCTACAGAAACATCACTGGGAGCCTTGTTAGCACAACACGATGAGAGAAGAATAGAAAGAGAAATATACTACATAAGAAAAACAATGGTTTCATATGAGCACAACTAAAACATCATTTAAAAGGGTTGTTTAGCTATGATATTTTCTTCTCAAAAGCTCAACACTACATGCTAGAACATTCTATCAAATTGATTTCTAAGATTGATCCTTTAAAGTACTTGTTGAGTAGAGTGAATCTCACTGGAAGAATGGAAAAATGGGTAATGATACTCAGTGAGCTTGACATTGAATATGTGAATAGAAAGGCCATCAAGGGAAAAATTATTTTTGATCATCTAGAAGATGCTCCTCTTCAAGATAATCAACCTCTGGTCATAGAATTTCAAGATGAAGCTATCCTGCACCTAATAGATCATTCATGGAATATGTTCTTTGATGATTCTTTCACACAACAAGGGTCTGGTGCTGGAGTACTCTTCATTACACCATAAGGTTATAAGATTCCCAAAGCATATAAGATGATATTCCCTTGAACAAACAACATAGCTGAGTATGAAGCTTTGGTAAATGGACTAAAGATGGCCATTGAGTGGAAAATTATAGAACTACATATCTATGACGATTCTCAGTAGGTGATCAACCAAGTCAATGATCAATACCAAACCAAAGATGAAAATTTCATACGATATAAAAGGATGATTGACGATCTCAAGAAATACTTTGTGTTTATCACATTTCAACAAGTACAAGAGGAGAAAATAGAGCCATTGACACTATGGCTACTCTAGAATCAATACTATAATTAGAATAACATTAATTTCTCTATGAATTCCTGGTGGAAGAACTCCCCTTTCCCGCATATGACTCTCCTGATCCCAAATCATGTGTTCAATCATGGGCACTGAATCCTACAGATATAGCCAAATGTACTCTTATCTCCATGACCAAATTATCCCTGATAACCTAACTATAAATGAGAAGAGAAAGATCATAATTAATGCCTCATGTTACTTGATCATGGCTAATGAATTGTATAGAAGAGGTCTTGACGGTACTCTCCTTAGGTGTCTAGAATGTAGCGAGTATGAATAGGCACTAAAGGAAGTCCATGAAGGTATCTGCGGGTCTCAATAAAATTGTCTTTTATTATCTAAGAAAATCCTAAGGGTAGGGTACTACTAGCCCTCCCTATAGATGGATGCTATTTAGTTTTCCAAAACTTGCAAGAAGTACCAAAATCATGGTAACCTAATTCATGCTCCCACATGTGAGCTGTTACCTTTCATCACCCACTAGCCCTTCCAGCAATGGGAATTTGATCTGATATGGAAAATATATCCCTCCTCATCTGGTGGACACAAGTTCATTATCACTGGTACATAATATTTTACAAAGTGGGTCAAAGTAGTTCCCCTCATTAAGGAAATTGGTAAACAAATATCTATGTTCATCCTGAACTATATTATCTGCAGATATGGGATACCTTCCTCTATCATCATAGATAATGGAGGAAAATTCAAAAATAAAGATATGGAAGAATTGTGTGCTAAGTTCAAGATTACCCAACACTTTTCTTCTATCTACTATCCCCAAGGGAACATATAGACTGAAGCCTCTAACAAGAATATATTGAAAATACTAGACAGAGTAATAAGTATATCAGGGAAGGATTGGCATCTTCAATTCAATATAGCCTTATGGGGTTATAGAACTAGCATTCACAGACCCACAAGGGAAAACACCATTTTCCTTGGTATCTGGCACATAAGCTATAGTGCCCATTGAGGTAGAAATACCATCTCTCCCAATCTCCTTGCATGGATTCATAACTGATGAAGAATATCAGATTTCCAGAATCCAGGAGCTTGAGTTATTTGATGAAAGAAGAAGAGAAGCATTCAAAAACCTAAGGGTCTATTAGAAAATAATTTCTAGAGGTTACAATAATAAAGTATGACATTAAGAATTTTAGGTTGGAGACCTTGTACTCAAAGAAAATCCAAAGAATAAACAACATCATGAGCAAAAGGGAAAGTTTGAACCCAAATGGTTGGGTCCCTTTGTGATCACTACAAAATTTGGCTCTGGGGCCTATCAAATGTCAACTCTAGAAGGGGAAAATTTTATTGACCCCATCAACGCACTTCACCTGAAGAAGTTCTATAGCTAGACATTCTAAGCAGTACCTTTACAGAGAAAATGATCCTAAAAAAATACCAAAAATAAGAAAAGCCAAAAATATTTGGAAAAATTCCTGAAAAATGATTATCTTGGTGAAAACTTGGTAAACAAGCGCCTTGATGAATCAATAAAAAAAGAGAAAAAAAGAAAAAAAAGAAAAAAAAAATTAAAAAGAAGAAAAAAAATTGAAAAGAGAAAAAAGTGCCTTGGTGAAAACCTGATAAACAGGCACCTTGTAGAAAAAATAGCAATTCTTCCAAGTGGTGAAACCCTAGAAAATGGATGTCACTTGTAATCAATGCTCCATCTATCAATGCGTAGCTTGACTATCTCACCTTGCATTGTTTTCACCTTATGCAAACTGTGAAGTTTGCATCCTCAGCTTGGAACTGATTGACATCTAAGTCTTAGGGTATTTTTGGGTTGTCTCTTGGTTCTCAAGTCAACATACCATATTAGTTGTCCTAGTCATCAAAGTTAGATACCTTGGTCTTCTACTCACCAAACAGTTATCCACTGACATCACTTGTGTTTTTCAACACCTTAAACAACCAATGTTTCTTAACACTACCTATGTGGAAACATTTGTGTTTTTCATCACATGTCAAATAAAGCACTTAACATCTTGGCTCAATAATAAATCAAAAGCACAATGATGTTTCTCAACACCCATGTAGACACCTTTCACAGACTGAAAGTTTGCTGAATCATTTTTTTGAATGTTGTCTGTTATCAATGATTTTCTTTATTTTCTTTGATTTTTACTTGTTGGTGTAGTTCTAATGATCCTTAATGTCAAGTAAGTAGGGTTTATGTGGTAAGAGATTCCATATTCAGGTGGATAAGCCTCACATCCCTTGATCCTAATTCCTTGCACACTAAGGTGAGGTTGGAGCTATCTCCTTGCCTATTATTTTGCCTATTTACACAAGGGCACACTCATGGTTATCCTAGTTTTGAATGCCTCGATACTAGTGTATCCTTGCGATATCAACTGGAAATAATGTTTAGGTCATCCTAGTTTTTATACCTAGATGCTTACATTAGATTCCCATATTTTATCCGATAAAGGTTATACTCATATTCTTATGGTTGTAGTGGCACCAGTAAGGATTGCATTGACTCTGATGTCCCAACCATCTAATGAAGAAAATAAGGACTCCTAGAATTAGTGAATTGACTCATGTTGTAGGTTTCACTTCATTCCTAGGCTTTCATACTAGAATTATAAGAAACACACACAGAAGATCAAGCAGGGAGATATTCCTCTAATCATTAAATCCTTTGCTGAAGTGTTCAACTGCATTTTACCTCCTTAAGGTTATCTATATGCAAAAAAATAGTCAGTATCAATAGAACAAGAGCATTACATATCATAGAAAATAGAATATCAGGGTACATGCACATCACATATCGGACTATGATCATACTGAGATTCATGTTCATCCATGATACACAAAAATCACTACTCAAAGCCATGATACAAGATACAAATATGTTTAAAAATAAAATATGAAAAAGTAACAACACAACACAATAAATGGAGCACAAAGATGATCATATATATATCTCAAGAGTCTCAGTGCATACAAAAAGGTTCTCCAATAATCTTGAGAAAAAATGGGCATCCTCGATGCAAATGAATCATGTACAATTAAAAGGATCTGAAATATAGAATGGGATAAGGAATAAGAAGAGGAAAGATCAAGTCTTTCTCTCTCCCTTGGAAGAGTGATGCGCTCAGCCACTAACCCCTGAATAAATCCCTGGATCCTCTCATCGCACTCAGAAATGGACCAATCTCATTTTACTATCTATTTCTGAAATACTGCTAGCTGTGTTTGTAGGAATTAGATCCATCACCTCAATGTCGAGATCACATCCTCTAGGCTCTAATCTCTCTGCACACCCTCCTCATTTTCTTGATCATCTTTGTGGTGGCATACCTATCAAATAGTCTCATCAAGACCAAGATTCAACTGTGCATCTCTCTTATCCTCATCTGGACCCTCTATAATAGGAATCTCTACTCCAATGGAACCAAGGGTACCTCCCTCACCACATCATCACTATTGACTTTCATGTGGGTCACCACCTACTCTAGAAGGGACTGGAGCTCTTGGCGGTACTCTATCTAGACCCCTCCATCCACCTAGAGCCCTCTGGGGTACATCTACCCCCTCTATTCAAGGTGCTCTCTCAGTTGGATCTGTAAATCTCAGAAAGAGATGACGTGCAAAATAATCCCTATATTGGGGTGTGACCCTTGCATCTGCTATGTCCTCTAGATACTCCCATGTAGGGAGAACTAACTATATCAACTCCTAGGTGTACAAGGATAAAGATAATATGTGGGACCACCCCTGATGCTCCTCATCAATGAAACGAGCATAGGATGTGAACTCCTACGGTATTCTCTATGGATGGCCATACTGCCATAGTACTCGAGACACTACAAAGTGCTCAATGATAGTGGAAGTCCTCCCAAGAAAAGGACTAGATACTAGGCCTCTGTTGTTAGAAATAGGAAATGCCCTATTCTCCCAAGAACACCTGCATGCAAAGCTGTCACAAGAATGAAGCAAAGACAGAAAAGAAGAAGCTATGGCGGCCAAAAAGCCAGAAACATGATATCCATGTTGAAAGAAAAGAATTTCTATTATCAACAAATATGAATACAATACTATCTCCTTAATGACAAACTAAGAGGTGAATCCTTATAAAACGAATCACAAAACCCTAAAAGGGAAAACCTAAGGTTAGCTAAAGCAAACTAGAGTGAATAGATGAGTTAGTAATTAGATCATAATGATTTAATTAATAACCCGATAGACTATTACTCTAACATCTGTCCCCCTATAAGGTCTCCATACCACCATAATGAGATTATCTAGCTGACATCTCCAATAGTCTGTCTTTCCCAAGTGGGGTTGTTTAAGGAAACCTAGATATCTACACACAAAAGGTTGTCCACTCTATCGTGGATCCTTTTTCACTGACCTGCATATCAGGAAATGCTCCCAATCCCATACCTATAAAATAAGTATTCCTACAACCATACCTTGAGCTCCTCTATAGGTAACCTAGTGCATCTCATCATACATATGTGATAATAGGCACTAACCCCAGCCTAACTGCTCTAGCTAGGTCATAAGTCTCTCCAACACCCTGCCCCAACCTGCTAGGAACCCCTGTTGACTCCTGTTGGCCATAAGGAAGCAACCTATGAATCCTTCCATAATGCAAGCAAGTGGATAATCTGTGCCATACTAGATCAAAATATCATTCCAAGAAATGACTCTGTCTAAGATAGTATGATCATGGAACAATCAGGTAAGGGCCTCTATGTTGAGCTACAAAGTTGCATCATACTCTATCCACTCTCCTGCAAATATATTTTGAAGAATCCTATATATATATATCCACAGGAGCGATGGTAATCTCCTCGGTTTGCAAGTGAAAGGTATTGTGCTCACAGTGGTATCACTCCACCAATGATGTCAACAAACCATGGTTCACCTAGATGTTAGGCATTTGGGTCAAACATCTAAAGTAACAACCTTGCAAGTGACCACTCTGATCATCTAATAAATTCCTCACCAACCACAAGGTGGGAGGATATGTGGAACAAAACTGGGTATCTAGTAACTATGCCTGCAAGATGAAAAACAATGAAAATGCATCAGTGATTGAGTAAAAATAAGCTACATCCACCACACAACGATCAAACAAGCTGGCGAAAAGGCTAAGGAATAAAAAAACGTAATAAAAAATGGAATTCTTCAAAAAAGTGCCACTGCCTCCCAAACGACAAAAGGCAGGTTTTGTAATACCCACCTCTATTTTGTTTTTCAGTTTCCAGTTGTTGAACTTTTTTAGGCCTTTTTATGTATGCGTGGTTTATTTTAGTTGATCTTGAGGATATTTATGTATTGCAATTCATTATGTTATGAATCCATTGCTAGTATGTTATATCTGCTGTGTACATGTGGTTTATGGTTGTTTTATGATGCTTATGTATATGTTACAATTTCATTTGGATTATGGTTTTCTAACAATACTGACCCTAGATTTATATACACATGGATCATTTGTGTGATTGCATTACTATTTGATGTGCTTGGCATGGTATGGGATAGAGATGTAGTTACTTGCTTCGGCAAGATCCACATGATTAACTAGTCTCAACCATTGTTTGCTATATTATATGCATGTATGTTCTTCTTTGTGATGACAGGTTTGCAGGTATCAGGCTACGTCTTCCCTGAATTGGCAGGAGTGAGAATTCCCTATCGCTATATCTCAATGGTAAGAGAGGAGAGATAGTATTCAGGTCCAAAACCTTACCCTAAACCTAATTGTCCTAAGTATTGGACGAGTATCAGTTTTTCTACCCTACCCAGATTCGTCTCGTTGATGTAAATTCATGGATCTTATCCTTGAGTGTGTTTGGATCTATTTGTGTGTTTCCAGTTGAGTGTTTTGATATTATGTGTATTATCATGTGATTTATTTAATTGAGTATTGCTGGAATTAATTATTAAATATAAGGTATTTAATTAATTAAAAATTAAATTGAATACCTATGTTTAATTGAGGAAATTAATTAAAGTGCAACTATTGAATATTGGGATTTAATTGAAAGTAGAGTAAATATGATTTTATGCTTTATTAAATAATTAAATATTTAATTGCATAGATTATTGTGCTTTAAATATTTAATTAATTACATGTGCAATTTTATTATTAAAATTGGAGTTTAAATTGAAAAGGGAAGTTGTATTTGAGAGTCAAAGTTGAGTTGCACAATTAAATGGATAATTTAATTAATAATTGTTATTTTCTTTCAATTTTGAGTTGAGTCTTTTTAGGGATTAACTGGTGTTTTATCATTAGGGTATGCATGTTTGGGGGAAATTGATTCTCTTTAGGATAATTCTCTTCTCATTTTGTGATAACAGGTTTTGGAGAATTTTGGAAGAACTTTTGTGTGTTCTTGGCATTTTGGAGAATTTGGAGATTTTTTGTGGTTGCATGTTGTATTGAAGCTTTGTGTGAATTCTTTGTTTGCTTGTGCTTCAAGGATTCAAGGTTCAATATTCTTCAAAGGCATAATTTCTCTATTTTTGTATTGGATCTAAGTTAGGGTTTGTGATCCCTTTGTTGATTTCAATTCTTTCAAAAATCTGTCTTCTTCGTGCTTATTTGATTTTGTTTCCTTGGTTAGAGGTTATTTTGAAACTATTGTTAAATTGGATGTTCTTGAAACCCTAGATCCATTAATTTTAGAGAAAAACACAATTTAGCATAGTAGGGTTATGCTGTTCAAATTTCATAGAAAAATTCCTTATAAAACTCCTAGAAAATGAAAAATCAATTATCCTATGGTTATAACTATAGTGGAGAGAAAAATATTTTCTTAGAAAACTAATCTCCTTGGAAAAAGAATCAATTTGCTTTAAAAAAATACTCTCTGAAAAAAAAATACAGAGATTAAAAATTAAATTCACTAGTCATTAAAAAACAAAGGGAAAAAGACAAAAAAAGGAAAAAGACAAAAGGAAAAGGAAAATTTATTATTAATTCCATTTTCGTAGTTTTTTTTAAAAAAGGGGTTGTTTAAAAAAATGTATCTTTAAA
Source organism: Thuja plicata (assembly GCA_018584345.1). Taxonomy (NCBI): domain Eukaryota; kingdom Viridiplantae; phylum Streptophyta; class Pinopsida; order Cupressales; family Cupressaceae; genus Thuja; species Thuja plicata. The sequence goes on along the minus strand of MU220214.1, from coordinate 286,691 downwards.
TTCGTTTTAAAAAAATGAAATATTAAAAAAAATTTAAAAATATATTATAAGGGGAGGAGGGGGCCACCACCCCCCCACCTCCTAAGGGGCGCGATAGTCAAAGCTACCGGCATGGCAGCCGAGGCCGTCAGCCACAGCCGGGGGCTATCTCCCGTGGCTCCTTCCTTAAAGGAAGGGAGGCCGCAGGTGGTAAGGGTTGGGGTGGGGGCCACGTACGCCCCCCCCTCCCCCCCTCACCATATTAAATTTATATTTTTTGTTTTACTTTCTATTTAATTTTAGTTTTTATTAAATTTAAAATTTAGTTTTAAATTAATTTTAATTTTATTAGTTTATATTTCTAATTAGCATTTAATTTATTTAAAATATCTTAATTAATATTGATTTAAAATTAGATTATTTAAATTAATATTTCGTTAAAATAGTTGTTTTATTATTAGCATTTATTGTTAATATTAGTTGATAAATAGAAAGGGATTTTTGTTTTATGAATAATCCTAATTATTTTTAATTAGTTTGTTTATAATGTTATCTAGGTTCTTACTATATATATATATATATATATATATATATATATATTAAGTGATTCTATTTTATAAAGACATTTATTTTTAAATGGTTGTGTTTAAACATATGGTGTAAATTAAATAATAGTAGTATTATTATTGGATGATTAATTAATGTCTATTGATGATGAATACATCTATGTTTGTATAATTGTTGTAATTATAGTCGGATGTTAGTAATTATTTGTTAGATTAATTTATGTATTTTAGGTTTCATAAATTAATCTATAGAGCTTTAATTTTCATTTTGTTGGAGACTTAATTATAGTGTGTTAGTAATTTTACTAGATGAATAAATTTGCATAACGACGATTATAAACTTGTTTATCACTACGTTCTTTGATTAGCTCCTTCTAGCCATGATGTATTTTGTGTAATTATTGGAATAAATTAGGTATTATTTTCTTGTATGGATGTTTTTTATTTCGGGTATCTGTTTGGGATAGATGACCTTTAGGATCTAAAACCAGAGGTTTTGGGGTTTTGATTTCTTCATGATATCTTGTGTGAATGTTAGTTCATATTTCTAAGATGTCATCATGGTTTTGATATTCTATACCTAACCTGATTCAGTTATGTTGTATTTTATGTCCTTATAAGGGTACTATTAATTTTCATGGTCGTTTGAGAACCTATGGGCTCTTGTATGGACAAGATGTGATTTGAGGTTATGTATACCTTCATGTTTTTTGGTTATTAGCCTAGGTAGGTTAACTAAGTGTATAGAGGGGAAGTGGATTGCAATGGGTCTAGGGCCCTAAGAGGTTACTAAGGTATCTCATTGGCAAGTTACTTAATAAGTGAAAATATGAAACATTAAGGGGTTAAAATAAATTAATAAGATAACTGAATCTCTACCCATGCCTTGAGTTTACTACATGCTAGGATGGGAGAGTTAGGATCCTTGTCCTCATTAAAGGATTACTAAGCCACATAGAGTCACTTGAGGGCCAAAGTCCAAGAGGGGCTACTAGGGTAACTCAAGGGAAGACTTATGTGATGACACTTTCCTATATACAACTTAGGTTATCCTACATGTGTCGGTTACCTCTGGTGTTGTTTAAAGTTTCTTACTATGGTTAGAGAGATTCTAGGATCTTCCTGTGCATTTGAGTATGATATCATGTATACCTTGATGATGCGTTCTTGTTGTATACACATGTGACTGGGTTTTTTTTTATCTCCATAGCATGGTGGGAATGGACCTTTGATTCCACGCGGTCGAGTGGTAGTGATTCTTTGTGAGACCTACATTAGACTATCATAGTTTTACTACTTTTAGTCATGCTTTTAGTAATTTATGTTTTGACATACTTTGACTATTGGAGACTTTTATGTATTTAAGGATCTGTTGAATCCTATGTTTTGTATTTAGTACCTGATTATGTAATCAAGGTACACTTGAGATTCCACATGTTTTGATTCAGTTTCAGTTTATGATGATGTCTTGAATGGGTTTAAATGTATGAATGCAATATGATGAATTTGGTTTAGGAAACTGATGCTATGTTATTTTAGTTCAAATCTAGATGTGGTTTATATGTATGTATATTATTGATGTCATGTTATGCTTTCATATCATGTTGCTTTAGACCCACTGATGTGTGCAATGAGTGTTCAAGGAAACTTGGCCATGGATCTAAATCGGGGACCCAGTATTGGAACCTATGTGAATTCTGTGCATTCCAAGTTCCTGTTTATATAAAAAAATATGGACCTCATTGTATAAGAATTTTATTTGTAAATGTGGTTTGCATGTGTGTATTTAATTTAGTAAATGTTAATGTGATCAAGCCATGCCATTTGTTTTAATTCATTGTGCCAATTTTGGCAATTGTTACAATTTAATGTTGACATGGCTAGTAAAGGGAACCATGGTTAGGTGTAGGGTTAACTAAGGTTACCTATGTGTAGTACCCAAGCTTACCCCAAGGATAGATTTTTTTAGATGGTCAACTTGACTTAGAAAATCGTGGGTTAACTTTAGGGGTAGTTTAGGAGGGTCTTTTGGGCTCCCAGAAGGTAATCACAGTCATTTTTAGCTACCTAACTTGGTACCCTAGGGGTTAGAGGTTATTTTCAATCATTAATGAGCCTCTAAACTCATTTATTTCTCCTCTAAAGTGTCATTTTTAGACTTGAGCAAATTTTAAAGAGGAGTGTAACTTTAGTTAACCTCTCTTTTATTCCCAAGCTACATTTAACTCCATTCATGGAGAATGAAGGCAAGTGGGAAGAAAGGGATGGTTAGGTTCACCTCACCTTTAGGTTAAGACTTGATCATTTTGGAGGTATTCCTATTTATAAAAGGTTGTAGGATGAGTTGAGTGTTCACCCACTCTCTACTCTTAGAGATAGAATTCAGTTTGAAGGAGCTTTGGGAAGGATAGCTCAACACCAATCCACTTCTCATTTTTAGCTTGGATTCAAGGTTGGTCTTCTTTAGTAATAGATTTCTTGGTTCCTTAGTGTTCTTGAGATTGAAACTCCATTAATAGAGTCCTATGTAATTTTGAAGCTATTTTCAAGTTAAAAATTTGTTGATTTATTTTATGGTGTTTTTATTTTGTGTTGAATTTTGGAATGGGTATCTTCAAGGCACACTCACCCTTGGGAGGGAAGAGTAACCTTGAAGAGGTAGTAAATGATTCTAGTTTAGTGTAGAGTTTCCCATTTGTGGAGGGAAATACATGGGGTTTTATGATACCCATGATGCTAAGTAGGGCCTAAGGGCACCTAGGGGGGCATAAGGAGGTTATTTCATGGCTGCATCTTATGTAGATGGTCATTTCAAGTTCATGTGTGGTTTGTGTTTAATTGATCATACTTGGCTTTCTCCTACTGCAAGGTCTACCACTACCCCTGTTTTCAGGAAGGCCTCTTGGAGACCATCCTCTTGTTCAAACTTGTGTTGGGAAGCTTTGTTGTGTTTGAGTTTTCTGTTTGTATTTTCTATAAGTTGAGTAATGCATGTTTGTATCCCATTCCAAATTGATTCCCTAAGCTCAGGGGTGGCCCTTTAAATGCCTAGGTTGGGAGGTGAGCCTTCATGGTCAACCTCATCCAACAGATATCAACTAAGCATAGAAGATTGTAGATTACCCTATTTTGGGAGATGGGTACCACTAGAAAATTGTTACTGTTATCCCTTGTAATTTAAGGTTTCCATTGTGTGGTGAGATGTATTAAGATCTCAAGTAAATCTTTGTAAACATTATTTTATTTTAACCTACTTTGTCTAAAGGATTTCATTTTGGTAAGTTGTATCAAGACTATTAATAATATTTGCATCCTTATACTGTTCTATTTGTAAACTACTATTCTATATCCTATCATGGAAGATCAACGAAAATGTAACCACATTACATAATTTGGAGAAGTTTGAAGAAATTATGTTGGTATTATACCTGTACTGAATTACCAGTATGTTGATATTGAAATGAAAATAAATCATTAATTCTATTTCTCATATTAACTAGTTGACAAAGGTGGCTCACTTTTTACCCGTGTGTACTACCTTTACCGTACCAGCAATGGCACAAGTGTTTTTGTGAGATATAGTCAGACTTCATGGCGTACTTCGTAAGATCATCTCAGACAGAGATTCTCTCTTCACTTCATCCTTTTGGAGAGAACTTTAGGTAGCTATGGGCACAAAACTACCTTGGGTATGCCTCCCTACCAGGATATCTCTAGTAGGCCATGGAAGACCTCACTTAATATGGGATATGATTGAGGATAGAGTTTCCATTGGTCCAGAGCTAGCCAGAGAGATACAGCAGAAGGTGACCTTGATTAGACAACATCTAGAGGAAGCTCAAGATAGGTAGAAGAAGTGTGCTGATGTGAAGAGGATTGATCGATCCTATCTAGTTGGAGACAAAGTCCTCTTGAGAGTGTGAATGCATAAGAGTCCAATCCATTTTGGAAAGGGGTCTAAACTAGAACCTCATTTTGTTGGACCTTTTGAGATCCTTGAGAGGATAGGACTAGTTGCTTACCGTTTAGCATTTCCACCTAGCCTATCACACATCCATGATGTGTTTCATGTTTTAGTTATGAGAAATTATATATATGATGAGTCTCATATGCTAGATTGGGATTCCTTGGAGGTGGAGTCGGATAGACAGTTGGCATTAGAGTCAATTCATATATTGGTTCGGTAGACTTTGGGTCTTTGAGGCCAAGAGTTAGACCAGGTTAGGGTCTAGTGGGATTGCTATGATGAGGTTATAGCCTCTTAGGTGGACACAATATAGATGAGATCAAAGCACCCTCACCTCTTTGATGAACTCTAGGAGGAAGTTCATGCCTAGAGGGGGTGGATGTGAGACCTACACTAGACTGTCACATTTTTACTGCTTTTATACATGCTTTCAGTAGTTTATGATTTGATATACTTTGACTATTGGAGACTTTTATGTATTTAAGTATCTGTTGAATCCTATATTTTGTATTCAGTACCTGATTATGTAATCAGGGTACACTTGAGATACCGCATGTTTTGATTCAGTTTCAGTTTATGATGATGTCTTATATTGGTTTAAATGTATGAATGTAATATGATGAATTTGGTTTAGGAAACTAATGCTATGTTATTTTAGTTCAAATCCAGATGTGATTTATGTAACCACCTAATTTCGGTCTGTCGCAAGTATGGACCCTATTTTCCCTAAGTGTGATCATACCCTCGAGTTATATCCAAACGACCCTGTTACTGTTTGGCATAATTCTTTGAATCAATTTAATGTCCTAGGTGATTTTTATCACTGATTTATATTATCTATTGTAGCCATACAATTCAAATCAATATCGACCAATCAGATCAAATCTAAATCAAACATGGCTATAGTATTTAATTATGAAAGAATTAAATAAATCTCTAAATCAAAGTATCACTTGCAATCCAACCCATTCCCCTAGCCTATTAATTTAATTAAAATGGCTATAGTCCCTTAATTATTAAAAAGCAATTTATTTGTTTTAATAATTAAATTCTATATTTCTAAATGAATTAAATAAGTTTATTTCATTTATTAATATTCCCTTAAACCCTAACCTAACCCATCTCAACCACTTCTACCCTGGGTTCTAACCCTAACCTAACCTATCTCACCCACTTCT
>MU220214.1:262016-274650 GCA_018584345.1 Thuja plicata | reverse complement strand
ATATGCATGTATATTATTGATGTCATGTTATGATTTCAAATCATATTTTTTTGGACCTACTGATGTGTGCAATGAGTGTGCAGGGAAATTTGACCATAGATCTAAATCGGGGACCCAGTATTGGAACGTATGTGAAATTATATGCATTCCAAGTAACTATTTATATAAATAAGTATGGACCTCATTATATAAGTATTTTATTCATGAATGTGGTTTTCATGTGTGTATTTAATTTAGTAAATGTTAATGTGATCAAGTCATGCCATTTGTTTTAATTCATTGTGCCAATTTTGAAAATTGTTACAATTTAATGTTGACATGGCTAGTAGAGGTAACCATGGTTAGGTGTAGGGTTAACTAAGGTCACCCATGTGTAGTACCCAAGCTTACCCCAAGGTTATAAGTTTCTAGATGGTCAACTTGACTTATAAATCTGTGGGTTAACTTCAAGGGTAGTATAGGAGGGTCTTTTGGGCTCCCAAAAGGTAACCAGGGTCCGTTTTAGCTACCCAACTTGGTACACTAGGGGTTAGAGGTCATTTTAAGTCATTAATGAGCCTCTAAACTCATTTATTTCTCCTCTAAAGTGTCATTTTTAGACTTGAGAGAATTTTGAAGAGGAGTGTAACCTTGGTTAACCTCTCTTTTCTTCCTAAGTTGCATTTAACTCCATTCACGGAGAATGAAGGTAAGTGTAAAGAAATGGATGGTTAGGGTCACCTCATCTTTGGGTCAAGCCTTTATTTTGGTGGAGGTTTTCCTATTTAGGGAAGGTTGTAGGATGAGTTGAGTGCTCACCCACTCTCTACCCTTAGAGATAGAATTCAGTTTGAAGGAGATTTTTGAGGAGGAGCTTTGGGAAGGATAGCTCAAAACCAATCCACTTCTCATTTTTAGCTTGGATTCAAGGTTGGTCTTCTTTAGGTATCAATTTGTTGGTTCCTTAGTGTTATTGAGCTTGAAACTTCATTAATGGAGTCCTATGTAATTTTGAAGCTATTTTCAAGTTAAAAATTTTTTGATTTATGTTATGGTGTTTTTATTTTGTGTTGAATTTTAGAATGGGTATCTTCAAGGCACACTCACCCTTGGGAGGGCAGAGTAACTTTGAAGGGGTAGTAGGAAATGATTTTAGTTTAGCGTAGAGTCTCCCATGTGTGGAGGGAAAGACATGGGGTTTCATGATACCCATGATGCCAAGTAGGGCCTAAGGGAACCTGGGAGGCATAAGGAGGTTATTTCATGACTGCATCTTGTGTAGATGGTCATTTCAGGACCATGTGTGGCTTGTGTTTCATTAATGATACTTGGATTTCTCCTATTGTGAGGTCTATCACTGCCCCTATTTTTAGGAAGGCCTCTTGGTGGCCTTCCTCTTGTTCATACTTGTGTTGGGAAGCTTTCTTGTGTTTGAGTTTTCTGTTTATATTTTTTGCAAGTTGAGTAATTCCTGTTTGTATCCCGTTCCAAATTGATTCCGCAAGCTAGGTGGTGGCCTTGTAAAGGCCTAGGTTGGGAGGTGAGCCTCCATGGTCAACCTCATCCAATAGGTATCAACCGAGCATAGAATATTATGGATTACCCCATTTTGGGAGATGGGTACCACTGGAAAATTGTCAGTGTTGTCCCTTGCAATTTAAGGTTTCCATTGTGTGGCGAGATGCATTAAGACCTCAAGTAAATCTTTGTAAAATTTATTTTATTGTAACCTATGTTGTCTAAAGGATTTCATTTTGGCAAGTTGTATGAAGACTATTAATAAGACTTGCATCCTTATACTTTTATATTTGTGAACTGCTATTCTATATCCTATCATGGAAGATCAATGAAAATGTAACCATATTTTATTACATAATTTGCAGAAGTTTGAAGAAATTATGTTGTTATTATACCTTTACTAAATTTACCAGTATGTTGATATTGAAACGAAAAGGAATCATTAATTCTATTTCTCATATAAATGTATATATTTACAATCTAAATTCATGCTTTTCAAATTAGTAATTCATGGATTTTTTTATATTTATTTAGATTCTAAATGGCAGTATTGTTATTGTAAAAGTAAAAGAAATATAATAATAGATCAATTTATTTTAGTTAGTATTTGTGGAGGCTCAAATAAATAAATATTTGTTTGTATGTTTTTGCCCAACTTTTGGGCATGACATTTTGGTATTAGAGCCAAGTTTAGCAACATTGGGAACCTAACCCACTACGTTGTCACTAAACTTTGTCTTGCATGTGTAGGATGCCACCTTTCACTCATTAGGCCCATTAGTAGGGACATGGTCAGAAACATACCCCCACGGCTTGCATGGAGGTACAATTTGAGGTGAAGAATCGCCAAAGGGATCAGAGTCTACCTCCTAAACCACCTCCTGATCCTAATGTAACACTACTTCTGGCCTTTCAGAACTTGGCCAGGCTCATTCTAGATTGCATGCCACCAGCTAATTAGTACAGAGAGAAGTAGGAGCCCACCTCCTAGAATGGGAGAGAATCAAGCTGATCAGGAAGAAGAGTCCGTTGGGGTACCAGGGGGTATCCCCAGGGGAGGTGTCTAGAGGCTCGATAGAGCACCCCCTGATATTGGGAACAAGATCACAGAGATGATGAGGCTCAGAACACCTCCCTTCTCAGGAGAAGTAGATAGGGAATGAGAAGGGGCTTGAATTTTAAGCTTGGAGAGGTGTTTTTTGGTTGCGGAATTATGGTAGCAACCTTAGGGCACAGTTCATGATTCTTCTTTTTCGAGACCAGGCATCCACTTGGTGGAGGCATGAGGAGTCCAAGGGACTCATAGACATTAATACCCTTAATAGGGGAGTTTTCCTCAATCTTTTCAAAGGGTGTTATGTATCAGAGCAGTTTAGGAAGCATCGTATTAATGAGTTCCATGATCTCTGACAACAGGGACTTACAGTAGCCCATTATGAGGGAAAGTTTCTCTATCTCCTACCTTATGTTGAATACATGGGAGATGAGAAGCTGTAGGTGAACAGATTTATCAAGGGATTAAATCCTGTGATTTTAGATAGGGTACACATGGTACCTTCAAAATATTTGAGATTTACGGTGGACAAAGCCCTAGTGGCTGAAGAGATATTCAGAGGGCCACAGGACAATTGGGATAGGTATCAACATCATAAATCCTCATCCTAGGCCTTAGGATATTAGAAACCCCCATGGAAAGGGAATCAAAGTAACTCTACAGGGTCATTCAAGACCCCACAATAGCAGCAACAATAGCATACTCAGTAGAGCCAGTGACAGAGGCCACCTTAGGTACAACAGGGCTCTAAGCCCAAGAAGTGGCAGTCACAGGGTCCTTGGAAGGACCAGAGACCATAGGAACCATACACCCCTCCAACATGGACTCAACAGTCATCTAGGGATGGCTATAGCAAGTCATCTAGGACCGTAGGTTCTCAATACTCTAGACCTCTTGGTATTTAGGTTCAGTCACATGAGCCATGTTACTCTTGTGGTGCCATGGGGCACATAGCTAGAGAGTGCCCACAGAGTGGTAGTCAACGTGTAGTGGTTTCAGAACCAACAGTTAGGGACAGTGGAAAGTCCCACATAGTTTTTTTAGCAGTGGAAAACCGCTAGGAAGAGCACCAATCTATAGTTATTGAGGCCTCAGGTAAGATCAAAGATAGTGATGTTACTATTCTTTTTGATACATGAGCCACTAACTTCTTTGTTTCTCCATCAGTTGTGGAGCGTTGCTAGCTAGTGGCAACTAGACAAGAGGTTAGATGGGAAGTAGAGTTAGGTTCAGGAGCTAGAGTTTCTATGACCTTTATGGTTAAGGATTTTCCAATCTAGATTGGTGTTATGACCACCATAGAAGATCTCAGAGTCACTCCCCTTAGATCTTATGACCAAGTTCTTGGCATGGATTTGCTAAGCATCCACAGATCCAAGATATATTTTCATAGGAAGAGGATTAAATTTTTAGATGATGATGGTGTTGATATAGTAATTACTGGAATCCATAGACTTGTATCCCTCTATGTGATTTCCACCATGTAGTTTAAGTGGTGCATGTGGAAGGGATTCCAGTTGTATGCCATTACCATTAGTGATAAGGAAGAAGAGGCAAAGAAGGAAACTTCTCTTGATGACTTCCCCATTCTTCAAGAGTTTGCATATGTGTTTCTATAATAGATATGTGGTACGCCTCCTCATAGAGCAGTAGACTTTCACATTGATCTCATAGCAGGAGCTGAGCCAGTTTCTAGAGCACCTTATATGATGACCACTAATGATCTTAATCAGCTCAAGATACAGCTTGATGAACTGTTAGTGAAAGGACACATTCATCCTAGTGTTTCTCCTTGGGGTGCACCAGTTATCTTTGTGAAGAAGAAGGATAGATCACTTAGGTTATGCATGGATTACCGATAGTTGAACAAAGTTACCATCTAGAATCGGTATCCACTTCCTAGGATAGATGACTTGTTTGACTAGTTGCAGGGTGCTCAAGTATTCTCAAAGATAGACCTCAAATTGGGTTACGATCAATTAAGGATCATGGATAGTGATATTCACAAGACCGTATTCTGCACTAGATATGGCCACTATGAATTTACTATGGTTCCATTTGGTCTTACAAATGCTCCAACTGTGTTCATGAGTCTTATGAACAAAGTATTTCGTACCTTCCTTGACAATTTTGTAGTTGTGTTTCTCGATGACATCTTGATATATTTCAAAGATGAGAAAGAGCATGAGGAACACTTAAGGCAAGTCTTGCAGTGTCTTAAGGAAAATCAATTGTATGGAAGCTTATTGAAGTGTGATTTCTTCAGAGCAGAGGTTAAGTATTTAGGCCATGTTATTTTAGGTGATTGGATATCTGTAGACCCATCCAAAATTGATGCCATTATGGATTGGCCAGTGCCTACCACTGTGACCGAGATTAGGAGTTTCATGGGATTAGCCAGTTACTATAGATGATTTGTTGAGGTTTTCTCTTGGTTAGCACACCCCATCACTTCTCTTCAATGAAAGGGAAAGAGGTTTGACTGGACTGAGAAGTGTGATAGGGATTTTCAGGAGCTCAAGAGAGCACTTACCAATGCACCCATTCTAGCTATGCCAGAGCCTTAAACAGACTTTTTGGTTTGCACAGATGCTTCTTTGGATGGTTTAAGAGGAGTCCTTATGCAAGGTGGGAGAGCTATAGCATATGAGTCTAGGAAAGTAAAGACTCGAGAGCTCAACTACCCTACCCATGACCTTGAGCTCACAACAATGGTGCATGCTTTAGTCATATGGTGACATTTTCTCTTAGGAAATCAGTTTGAACTTCATTCAAACCATCAAAGTATTTAATACATCTTCACTCAGTCAAACCTTAACGCTAGGAAAAGGAGATGGATGGAGTTCTTATGCGAATATGATTTTGATGTCCACTACATCAAAGGGAAATAGAACGTGGTCATAGATGCCTTGAGTAGGAGATGGCATGAGCTTTCTTCTATGACTACCAGCATGAATTTGAGAGATCACATTCTTCATCACTTACATGAGAATGATTTGTATGCAGAGGTTTGTGAGTTGATTTGATCCCAGAGACCCCTTGAGGGGAAGTTTTTAGAGTATACTTTGGAGTTCGATGGACTTTTGCGTCATAGAGGATGTATCTATATACCTTCTTCCAGAGGATTGCATGAGTTTTTGATGCTTGAGGCTCATAGGGCCACTTATGCGATACAACCTGGAGTTAAGAATATACATGCCGATTTGAGACATTTTATCATTGGCCCAACATGAGATTGTAGATTGTAGAGATGGAAGCTAGATGACTTGAGTGCCAGAGGGTGAAGGAAGAGCACCATCATTCAAGTGGTCTCCTTCAACCTCATGAGATACCAGTGTGGAAATGAGACACCATATCTATGAATTTCATAGTAGGTCTTCCTATTTCTTCTTGTCAGCATGATTCCATCATGGTAACAGTAAAAAATTTAACAAAGGTGGCTCACTTTTCACCCGTGCATACTACCTTTACCGCACCAGCAGTGGAATAAGTGTTCTTGTGAGATATAGTCATACTTCATGGTGTACCTTGTAATATCATCTCGGATAGAGATTCTCTCTTCACATCATCCTTTTGGAGAGAATTTCAGGTAGCTATGGGCACCAAACTTCCTTGGGTATGCCTCCCTACCAGGATCTCTATGGTAGGCCATACAAAACCCAACTCAGTTGGGATAGGATCAAGGATAGAGTTTCCATTGGTCCTGACCTAGTCAGAGATATGGAGTAGCAGGTGACCTTGATTAGACAACCTCTAGAGGAAGCTTAAGATAGGCACAAGAAGTATGCTGATGTGAAGCAGATTGATCAAGCTTATCTAGGTGGAGATAAAGTCTTCTTGAGAGTGCAGCCACATAAGAGTCCAATCCATTTTGGAAAGGGATCTAAACTAGCACCTCATTTTGTTGGACATTTTGAGATCCTTGAGAGGATAGGATTAGTTTCTTACCGTTTAGCATTGCCACCTAGCCTATCATGCATCCATGATGTGTTTCATGTTCCAGTTTTGAGAAAGTATATATATGATGAGTCTCATGTGATATATTGGGATTCATTGTAGGTGGATTCGGATGGACAGCTGGCATTGGAGCCAGTTTGTATATTTGCTCAGTGGACTTTGGGTCTTTGAGGCTGAGAGTTGGACCAGGTTAGGGTCCAGTGGGATTTTATGATGAGGTTATAGCCTCTTGGGAGGACACAACACAAATGAGATTAGTACCCTCACCTCTTTGATGAACTCCAGGAGGAAGTTGATGCCTAGAGAGGGTGGATGTGAGACCTACATTAGACTCTCATAGTTTTACTACTTTTATTCATGCTTTTAGTAGTTTTATGCTTTGACATACTTTGAATATTGGAGAATTTTATGTATTTAAGGATCTATTGAATCCTATGTTTTATATTTAGTACCTGATTATTTAATCAGGGTACACTTGAGATACCACATGTTTTGATTCAGTTTCAGTTTATGATGATGTCTTATATGGGTTTCAATGTATGAATGTAATATGATGAATTTGGTTTAGGAAACCAATGCTATGTTATTTCAGTTCAAATCTAGATGTGATTTATATGCATGTATATTATTGATGTCATGTTATGATTTTATATATTATTGTTTTGGACCTACTGATGTGTGTAATGAGTGTGCAGGGAAATTTGGCCATAGATCTAAATCAGGGACCCAGTATTGGAACCTATGTGAAATTCTATGCATTCCCAGTAATTGTTTATATAAATAAGTATGGACCTCATTGTATAAGTATTTTATTTGTGAATGTGGTTTGCATGTGTATATTTAATTTATTAAATGTTAATGTGATCAAGCCATGTCATTTGTTTTAATTCATTATGCCAATTTTAGAAATTGTTACAATTTAATGTTAACATGGCTAGTAAAGGTAATCATGGTTAGGTGTAGGGTTAACTAAGGTCACCTATGTGTAGTACCCAAGCTTACCCCAAGGTTATAAGTTTCTAGATGGTCAACTTGACTTATAAATCTGTGGGTTAACTTTAGGGGTAGTATAGGAGGGTCTTTTGGGCTCCCAAAAGGTAACCAGTGTCAGTTTTAGCTACCCAACATGGTACCTTGGGATTAGGGGTCATTTTCATTCATTAATGAGCCTCTAAACTCATTTATTTTTCCTCTAAAGTGTCATTTTTAGACTTGAGATAATTTTTAAGAGGAGTGTAACCTTGGTTAACCTCTCTTTTCTTCCTAAGTTTCATTTAACTCCATTCATGGAGAATGAAGGTAAGTGTAAAGAAATGGATGGTTAGGGTCACCTCACCTTTGGGTTGAGTCTTTATTTTGGTGGAGGTTTTCCTATTTAGGGAAGGTTGTAGGATGAGTTGAGTGCTCACCCACTCTCTACTCTTAGAGATAGAATTCAGTTTGAAGGAGCTTTTGGAGAAGGAGCTTTGGGAAGGATAGCTCAACACTAATCTAGTTCTCATTTTTAGCTTGGATTCAAGGTTGGTATTCTTTAGTAATTGAATTCTTGGTTCCTTAGTGTTCTTGATCTTGAAACTCCATTAATGGAGTCCTATGTAATTTTGAAGCTATTTTCATGTTGAAAACTTGTTGATTTATTTTATGGTGTTTTTATTTTGTATTGAATTTTGGAATAGGTATTTTTAAGGCACACTCAACCTTGGGAGGGTTGGGTAACCTTGAAGGGGTAGTAGGAAATGATCTCAATTTAGTGTAGAGTCTCCCATGTGTGGAGGGAAAGAGATGGGGCTTCATGATACCCATGATGCCAAGTAGAGCCTAAGGGCACCTAGGGGCATAAGGAGGTTATTTCATGACTACATCTTGTGTAGATGGTCATTTTAGGTCCATGTGTGGCTTGTGTTTTATTACTGATACTTGGATTTCTCCTACTATGAGGTCTACCACTACCCCTATTTTTAGGAAGGTCTCTTGTAGACCTTCCTCTTGTTCATACTTGTGTTGGGAAGCTTTCTTGTGTTTGAGTTTTCTGTTTGTGTTTTCTGCAAGTTGAGTAATGTTTGTTTGTATCCCATTTCAAATTGATTCCCCAAGCTCAAAAGTGGCCTTGTAAAGGCCTAGGTTGGGATGTGAGCCTCCATGGTCAACCTCATCCAACAGGTATCAAACGAGCACAGAAGATTGTAGATTACCCCATTTTTGGAGATGGGTACCACAGGAAAATTGTCACTGTTATCGCTTGCAATTTCAGGTTTTCATTGTGTGGTGAGATGCATTAAGATATCAAGTAAATCTTTGTAAAAATTATTTCATTGTAACCTGTGTTGTCTAAAGGATTTCATTTTGGCAAGTTGTATCAAGACTATTAATAAGATTCTCAACCTTATACTGTTATATTTGTAAACTGCTATTATATATCCTATCATGGAAGATCAACTAAAATGTAACCATATTTTATTACATAGTTTGGAGAAGTTTGAAGAAATTATGTTGTTATTATAGCTTTACTAAATTTACCAGTATGTTGATATTGAAACAAAAAGGAATCATTAATTCTATTGCTCATATAAATGTATATATTTACAATCTAAATTCATGCTTTTCAAATTAGTAATTCATTGATTTTTTTCTTCTTATTTAGATTCTAAATGGAAAGATTGTTATTGTAAAAGTAAAAGAAAAATAATAACATATCCATTTATTTTAGTTAGTATTTGTGAAGGCTCAAATAAATAAATATTTGTTTGTGTATTTTTTCCCAACATTTGGGAATGACATTCTTATTACCATTGAGATCTGATGGTTCTTCTTCATGCTTGGATGATCGTTGTTGCAGTTTCATCTTCTTAATCTTTTAAAGACTTGTTCAGTTTCATGAGTTGTATTTGTACCATATATGGATATTGGTTACCATCCTTTGGAGGATGTATTGTATGTATTGTTTTGTATTATTACTGTAACATATAAAATAGAGGTCACCAAAATGTAACGTAAGAAAAGATGTCACATTTGAAAATGTAGATGTTTGTGTGATGTGTGGGGAAGATAAGATGTTCCTTTTAACCTCAAATGAACAAATGAAAGATCCAAATTTATTAACCCAAAAGAAGGATCAACGCACAAATGAATCATCTATTCAGAAATAAGAGCAAAGAGGAAAGATCTTAAATTCCCCTTTTAGAAAGGAATGTATATGATAGATCTAGGAATTGAAATGGATGAGATGAAGTACCAACCTTAAAATAGTGCAGATCAAAGAATGATATTTTTTTAGGTCTATAGATTATTTCTAGAAAAACTAAAGTATGATCTGAAAAGGAAACACAGAGACGAACAAAACCCATAAATCATTTTCTGTTCTGATGTCGTCTTATGGAAAAAGTTGACCTTGACCCACAAATATCAACGCTGACCCAATAATGTTGACCCTAACCTAGGTTAGGGGTGAGGTAAACCCTAACCTAGGTCAAGGGTGAGGTCAACCTTGACCCAATAATGTCAACCTTGACCTGCATAGATTCGATAGAAAATTTGTTCATGGATCCTGAAATATTTCCGAAAAGGGTATCCAAATCTGAGTCCAAATCCACAGTCTCAAACCTGTACCTGCAAGTAAAAGAGGTTTTTTTGTTGGGGGGGAGGGGTTTGCCTTGGTAAAACCCTGGTTTTGGAGTTAACCTCAAATATATGTAATTAAAATTGCAGAAATGGACAAAGTAAATTCATAAATTTACCTTGCTTGTAAAAGTCATTGTGGACTATTTGAATCCTTGAATCCACAAGTATGTATACACCAATGGATCTATAATGTAGGATGTAGGATGTATTCAATAAATTTCTTGTAGATCTCCAACACCAAGTCTTGAATGGGTTCTTGATTTGGAAGAGGCTTGGAAGAAGGTGGATGGAGAGATCACCAAAAGGGCATTATGTAGCTTTAATCCTTCAATGGCCTCCAATGGATCTCCTTCATGAAAATGGATGCTTGAATGCTTGAGAATAGATGAATGCTTGCTTGAAATATTTCTTGAACACTTTCTTGAATTGCACTTGAAGATAGTTTGATAATGCTTGATCACCATTAGAAGACTTAGAGAAAATGAGAGGAGAAGGCTCCCTTTTATATGAAATTAGGGCACAATCTTCTAAGGAGGCCAACATAGGAGAATTAAATTCCCATTAAAGCATTTACCCCTAGGAGAGGACCTATGTTAAATATAATTTAGGAATCGATGCTTTGGAGCCCAAAATAGCCAACCTAGAAGCGAGAAATAACTTTTGCAAAGACCGACATCCAGAAACTGGAAGACCCCAAAGTTTGAACCCTGGGTCGAGGTCGAGGTCAAGGTCGACCCTGACCTAGGTCAGGGTCGAGGTTGACATAGACCCAAGAGGTTGAAATAGACCCAAAAGTTTGACATAGACCTAAAAGGTTGACATAGACCCAAAAGGTCGACCCTGACCTTGAAGTCCAGAATCTCAGGTCTACAGTCCAGAATGCAGAAATCAGACTGGAAAGAAGTGGAAAGAGGGACAGAACAGGGGGAAAGCTAGGTCAAGATCAGGAACCCATTCAAGGTGCTTGTCATGACCCCAAACCACTTAATTGGAAGGCTAAACATGTCTACAATGGGAGTGCTTCCATTTTTTGACTATACATTTAGCCCCCACTTTAGCAAGAGTATGAGCTCAACATAAACTCTTGGTAAAGGAGAACATAAAGAAAGGACAATCTTATTGGAATCAAAAGGGACAAAGAAATCCTCAAGCCCCCAAGGGACTTAAGTCTTTATCAACCCTAAGATCATGATAAGAGGGACATCACTGGTTAAAGAGAAAGAAAGAGAGAGGAGTGGTTATCTCACCCAGTAAGATGTGTGTATCTCACTGTCAACCACAAAAAGGATAGGATGGCCCATCAAGAAAGAACTTGATAGTCACCCCATAAAGTTGTGCACCTTCTAGCGGCTTTGTGCATATATGTAGTGCATCTTCTGATGGCTTTTATGAAGTACCCATGGATCCATATCCTCATATCACCATGGAATACCTTTGTAAAATGTGTGTCTCTTCAGGATTTAGCAACTTATGTGCATTACCTTTCAAGGATTTAGCATAGTGAATTGTAATTGAATATGTATCTCTTTAGGATTTAGAAACTTATGTGCGTTACCCTCAGAGGATTTAGCATGCTACAAAACAAAATATTAGAACACAAATGCATAATATAAAACGAGGGAGGCCATGTATATACCCCCCTCCTTAATATGGAAAAGTACATACTATTTTGACATGTTAAGAAAAGAAAAAGAGAAAGGATAAATCCTTCTTCAACAACAAGACAATATCCATAGACAACACCCAGTCCAAGCCGAGAAGGTCACAGCTCCTATGAGGCCATGGAAGGGACGAATGGAAAGAGATATCATGCAAGAAGTGAAAAAGTAACCCTTGTGAGGGATAAAACACTATTCAGTTTCCAAGGTAAGAGATTTATCAACCATGGAAACCCAATGTCAAAGAAATAAAATAGGTTATAATCAAGGACATAGATCCTCAATGCAAACCAAAATTCTCATGTATGATTAGATATCACATAATAGATAGATACTGCTTAACCAAGGGAAAAGTGAATCCCAGAAAGATAGAGAAGAAGGAGATGGAATCCTTGCCCCCCAAGCGTAGGGACAAGGATGAAAGGGGACCTATTATATCGCTCATAATACTATGCAAGACAAAGAGCCCCCACAGATTAGGCGAGCATTGTTTACATAATATGGAGTTCCATAATAGGAACATAAATGTTATTTAGAGAAAATAGGATCGAAATACAACTCATTGCCACATGTTATATAAATAACTTTACTATTAATGAGCTGCCTAATCTTAAAATGTAAAGCTTGACATTCATTAGTAGAGTGATCATGAAATCTATGATAGAAACAAAAAGGAAGAGTCTTCAAGTGTGGACTACATTTCTCTTTGCGTTTAGGTCTGGCAATCATCTTAGCACGAAGGAGTTTAGGAAAAAGAACTTCTTGGTCAAATTCCTTCATAGGTTCATCATGTTTTGAAGTGTTATTTGAGATGTTTTTATTGATGTGTTCATAAGAATGCTCATGCCCC
>MU220214.1:239828-250073 GCA_018584345.1 Thuja plicata | reverse complement strand
AATATTACTTTCTTATGCTGCATGTAAAGGATTCAAGGTATACCAAATGGATGTCAAGTCTGCATTCCTAAATGGAATACTTGAAGAAGAGGTATACATTGAACAACCAGAAGGGTTTGTTGATCCAAACAAGAGGAACATTGTATGTATACTACACAAAGTCTTGTATGGATTGAAACAAGCACCCTGAGCCTAGTATGAAAGAATTAATTCCTTTCTTATTAGTATTGGATTTATAAGAACTAGTAAAAACAGTAATCTTTATTTGAAAGAAGATGTTGAAGCTAACATTTTGATTGGTGAGATATTTGTTGATGACATCATATTCAAAGGCAATGATATGCTATGAAAATCATTTGCAAATAAAATGAGCGAATAATTTGAGATGTCAATGTTTGGAGAGATCAAGTTCTTTCTTGGTCTATAGATCATGCAACAAGATGAAGGCATTTTCATTACACAATCCAAATACATCAAGGAAGTGCTAAAAATATTCAAAATGGAAGATTCCAAGCCAGTTGGAACACCGATGGCAACTGGATGTAAGCTAACAAAGGAGGACAAGTCATCAGAGGTAAATTAGACTTTGTACAAGTCAAATATTGGAAAACTCATGTATGTTGTACATACTAGACCAGATATGGTACATGTAGTAGGAATAGTTACAAGATTTTCTGCTAATCACAGGGAATCACATATGATTGGTGTGAAAAGAATCCTAAGATATTTGAAGAATACCAAGGACTATGCCCTATGGTATAGAAGAGAAGATGAATTTTAACTTAAGGTATTTACCGACGCTGATTGGGATGGAAATATTGATGAATGAAAGAGAAAAATTGGAGGGGAATTCTTTATGGGTGAAAAACTTGTGACATGGATTAGCAAGAAGCAAGGATGCATCTCTTAGTCTACTGTAGAAGTAGAGTATGTTGTTGCTGATGCAAACTTCTCAAATATTGCATGGATCAAACAGTTACTAGAAGGTATGCATATGAAAATTCTTGAACCAGTAATTATCTATTGTGATAATACAAGTGCAATAAACATTTCCAAGAATCCAATCATGCATGCTAAAACAAAGCATATTTCCATCAAATATCATTATTTGAGAGAACAAGTTCAAGCAAAAGAGGTGATACTTGAGTATTTGTAATCTAAGGAATAATTAGCCAATATCTTCACCAAGCCACTGCCCAAGGATGTATTTGAGTACTTGAGAAAGAGACTAGGGGTCAAACCCTTGTCTACTGGTCAGTAAATGACTAGAAGGCTACATCAGCCTACATATTATCAGAATATCATTTATGTTGATGAAAGAAGAGAAATGAAATTCAAAGATAAATCTATACAAAGAAAGGTATTTATCTACTCCGAGAACCAGAGTTATTGTATTGCCGATGGATAGGAAAATTCAAGGAGTATATTATGGATAGAAAGGATTTGTTTGGCATTACTGTCAAAAATATTTATTTGGCATTGCTGTCAAAGGGAGATATTATATCCATTATCACTTCAAGGAGAGATTATATCCATAGGAGAGATTATACATCAAGGGTAGATTATATCCATCACATTTATCCAAAGGGAGAGATGTAACAAGAAAGGGAGAGTACATACAAAGAGAAAGAATTGTTGACAAGAGACATCAAAAGAAAAGAGAATAGTGAAAGGGAGAGAGTTTGACACATGAAGAGAATACATCACATCAAAGAAAGAAATATTCTACATCTATCTAGTAAAGGGATTAAAGACAAAAAGAAAGATGCAAGAATCAAATCTAAGCTATCAAAGCTTGTCGAGGACCAGATATTTGTATCGATTATAGTACATAAGATTGGTAGTTTCATGAAATTCAACTATTATATTTCATATTGTATTAGTGATATTATAGTGTGATAATGTAGTGTGTTACCATCAATTCCAAAGGGAGAGATTGATGAACTATAACTGATTGAATGTTTGAAGATGTTAAGTTGATGATCACCGAGACATAGAAATTTTATGCAAGACATTAAATCAGTTAATGTATTGTATTGTCATTGATGTCAACCTAATATAATCTATATGGTCATGGAAATACTACCAAAGACTTCAAAGAACTAAAAAATAAAAGGCTATACTATCAGTAATGTATATAAGTCAAGTATTCACAAATTTATTGTATACACCAACAGAGTGCACACTGAGGGTCAAAGTAAAAGAGCAAAGTCACAGTATTACCCAATGAGAAAAGTCACAGCATTACCGATGAAAAAAGTTACAGTGTTTCCCAATGAGAAAAACATAGTGTAACCCAACAGACATAATTACAGTGTTTCCTGAAGGATGGAGATCTCGAAGTGAACTGAAGTCGCATCGATGGAACAGTCAATTGTCACCAATGACTAATTGAAGCTTTGACCGAAAGAAACAAAGAGTTCAAAAATGACAAAATGTTTAGCTGTCAAGAGCTAAAAATAGACTTAACGGATACTTATCGTTGTTTTAATCAACTAGATAAAGCCGAAGCTAAGTAAAGGATTTAAATTTTCTTTATCCAGTTCGCAAGAAGATCTCTACAAGATAAAATTGGAGTTTTTCTTTAAATCTAATTGGTGAGAATTGTGGATCACACCAAGAATCAAGAAAGCCAAGAAAAGATGAATCATGTATATAAAGAGATAAACCCAAATCATTACGAAGTGTGGGGTGAACAAGAGAAGACAAATTAGATGCTGAAGAGACTCTAAAGGAGAAGAAAGTCTTCATTCAAACCTAATCAACAAGCTGAGGAAAGAGCTAGATTCTACAGACATCGATGAACAGTGAAACAACATCATAGAGAAGAACTAGTGTGGAGAAAGATATTGAATTGATTATATTGATCAGAGAGGTAATGCACTTACAATAGATCTAAAAATTTGCAATTCAAGTTGTATGTGTGAACAAATCACTTTAGTGTTTCAATTTAACCATTGAAGCATCAAGTCTCTTAACTGCGTAGGACTTAAAAGTATTTTGTAATTGAGATACATCCCAAGGAGTATCAATTTTGATCATACAAAGTAGCATTGGATATGCCCGATACCTATTTATAGGCCAAGTGAGTGTTTGATCAAGGATGGTAGCATTAGATGATAGATACTAAGTGAAAAACTATCTTTTAAATCCTCTAACAAGGTCACACCTATAAGTGTGTTTGTAACCTTTAACATGGTTGGCTCTTAACCAAGCTCACTTCAGAAGAGTGAAAATTTAGGGTACCGGTCCCAGTGGTTTTTCCCTTAACAGGGTTTCCATGTTGAAAATCCATGTGTTATTTTTTTATGTTTCATTAATTTATTGTTTTGCATTTCACATAAGTCATTTTGGATTGATTGGTATACACTGGTTATTTACTATGTTTAGGTAAATAGAAAGACTTCATATCGGTAAACATACAGAAGAAGGTTTTACAAAGAATTCTGACAAGTAGTAATTTGTTATAAGTATTTCAAGGCATTCATCTTGTAGGACTGCAGATAACTAGAGGTAGAATTTATGGTACTAAGTTTGAAGGATTGATTTAAGGATTAATTTTTGAGGCCACTAATTGACCCCCCCTCTCACTTATTACTAACAACCACATCAGGTTGATTCATCATTCAAACCAATCCAAAATTGGGAAAGCTACTTGGAGAACAAACATTCAATTTCATCGCTTCACATCAAGCTCAATGCTCAAACTCTTCTATCAGTCTTCACCCAATCAAGCCCAAAGATGATTCAATTTTTCTTCGCTCAATCAAGTTTGGAGCTAATATCTTCAAATTTAAATCGATCTTCATTCAATCAAGTTCAAAATTGGTTTTGATTGATGGGATAGTTTCATCACTTCATATCAAGATTTTTCCTGATCTAATCAAACATCAGTTGTTCTTTGAATCAACATGCTTCTTGTACATGAATTTAAACAGGGGAAAATATAATCACCTAAAATTGGTCTAGCAAACCTATAGCCCTTATTTTCAATTAATTGGTCTTAATAAATCCCAAATCAAAGAAATTCATATTCTAGACCCTAACCCTAATTATGAGAGCACTTAATCAAAATTTCTTATATAATTTTAGTCATTACTTGGTGAATCAAATTTCTAAACCAAAAGCCTCAAAATGCTTAAATTGCATAAAACATTGGGATAAAATCAAAAGTCCTAAAGTCCCTTTTAAATAAAAAAGGAACCCATTCACACATGTGTGAGCACATTGAAAATCAAATAAAATAAATAAAAAGGGAAAATACCAATTTTGTCTTATTCTCCACAAGGTTGACCAATCAAATCACTTGGATCAAGCTCACATGGATTGGGGGAAGTTGCATCTCCACCGTTGCTCATTCTCTTTTGCCTCTTAATCTCAACCGTCCATTTCTTTGAATCTCCTATAAAAGGGATAGCTCCCTTTTCTCAATATAACAAGAAGATTTGGAGAGTATGAGTTATAATGCTATTTTCATTCTAGGGTTTTATTGTGCACTCATAGCTCTTGATTTCATAGTAATTTACTTGCATATGCATTTGTGTTTTAATTTCTTAATCTTAATGGCATCTTAGTTTCCTTTCATACTTAATGGTAGATGCATTTCTTTTTTAATTGATATCTTACACTTGCACTTTAGCTTCATTCTTCATGGTTACTATGCATCTATCTTCCTAGAGTATGCATTTACTTTTCAAAGCTTTTGAGAGAAAAGTTTGCAGGTATATGCATCTTGCTCATTCTTGCATTGAATCTTCCATTTTTGGGTAGTCAAGTCACTGATTCTCCAAGTTCAATTTGATGGGAACTCATGAGAATCATGCTCTCTTCAACTAGGAAGCAATAAGCCAATTTCAAGGGTATTGATGCAATGTTTTGATTCTTGTTTTGATGCTAACCCCTCTTGATATAATGGTTTATTGAAGTGTTTGGTTGTAGATTTAGTAACACATTTTACCACACACACTAATTACATGAAGAACCTTTCATTTTTGACATTAATTAATATATATATTGTTATTTATACAAGATATTTTGTTGTCAATAGTTTAGTCAAAGTCATGAAGTCAAGAAGAATCATTCGGTGAAAGGAGATAGTGAAGTATTAAGCTAGTCGGTAATGCACACTGAGATAGTCGGTCAAGTCAAACAAGTCTTAAGATAGTTGGTAAAGCACAAAGAGTTAAAGATAGTATATCAAGAATCTACAGTTACCAAAAAATACACTACACCAAGCATCTACAGTTACTAAGTGTCACACTACACTGAGCACATGAAGGATATCAAGTTGATAGTCACTGAGTATTGAAGATCATTTAACCAAGTTAGAGGAGTTACCCAAATGAGTTAAAAAGTTAATTCAAAATGCAATTAGATCACATTTAATGAAATTTTAGAGCATTAATTAAGATTATACAAGCACGTAGAACATTTTTTACAAGATCAATGATTAAGATAATTCAGAGAGAAGATCTAAGGGGTAGATCAAGCGGCAAAAGAAAGTACCAAGGTAAAAGTACATGGCCATCGAGCAGAAAAGAAGATCTAACAGTTCAGAGAAATTAACAACATACCTAACACATAAAATTAAGAGGAATAAACTCATCTATATACTAGATGATATAGATATTTATTGATGATGAAGAGGTTGATGATGAAACTATTGTTGTTCCTGAGAAAGTTGAAGGAGTTATTGAAGTGAAGTTGTAAAAGAACAAGAGCAGAGTAGAGATCACCGAGAAAAGATTCAACTACAGAAGAGAAGAATAGAGCAATGTTAAAGATTGAGATTGAGGTAACACATCAGAGTAGAGAGTCTGATCAACATTTACATTTGATGCACTTATTACAAAAATTGTTAAGTTGTTTGATACTATTGTATTGAGAATTTTAAATCCCAATTCTGGGAAGATCTTAACTGGTCTTATATTTTGTAAATACTTTAACAAGGTACATCTCTAAGTGTATAGATTGTTAAAATCCTTTAACCAGGTAGATCTAATCCATCTTTTATACTCTTAATCGGGTAAGCTATCAGAAATAGCTAAAATTTGTAAGCTCTAACCGAGCACCCTTTATTCTACAGCTAATGAAGGTTGTGGGTGTCATCCTCACTGTAGTTTTTTCCTCTAACCAAGGATTTCATGGTTACCAAAATCATGGTGTTATGAGTTCTATTTTTTAATTTTTTGATGTTACGGTTTTATAAGCTTTACATTGATTTCATTTCAAAGCTATGAACTTGGTAATCAATATGCAACAACAAATAATTTATCAGTGAATGTGGTTATAATTTTTTTCATGGCACTGATTCACCCCTCCCATCTCAGTTCCAAATCTCCATAAGTTATTCCAACATATACCCCAAATCCAATGTCCACAATCAATTTTCAAAGCTTGGAGCCATTGGGCATTGTTTATGATAATGTTGCATCAAAGTTGCAAAATTTATTGAGTAACTTTTGCAACTTTAACAAGTTTTGATGCAAAGTTGCTCCACTTTGCTCCCTAGGAGCTATTATGACCCTAGATGGATTGGTCATACCCAAAACCATCCTAGAAACTCAAAATCAAACTGAAACAACAATTTTGGATCTTTGACTAAGTTTGACCGCCCAAGGTTTATAATGATACCTTGTGGCAACCAGTCCAACAAATTGATCATTATTACAAAGTGAGGGTCCCAAGGACCACAAAAAACCTATCTCTATTGTTTCCTTCTTAATTACCCTCAAGAAATTCTAAGAGTGTACTTTGAGAGAATAGGTGCTCCTGCACCAGTCTTACATCTATAGTCAATTGTGGCTACATGGGCATCTAACTAATCCATACCATGCACTACACCATAAGAACCCAAAGGAATGATACAAAGATCCATGATAGTAGCAAAGGTTTCTCAATCCATCTTGAAAATATGGACACATGAGTATATGACCACTTTAATCCTAGAGACTACTTCTACCTACCACCTAACTCCATTCTTGATTGCCACCAGCCTAATATGCACAACTAATAATAGAGAAATTAAATAATTAGTAGTTCCTGAATCAAACAAAATAGCGGTAGAGATACCCTCTAAAAAATGAGTGGATTCAATAACTATTACTTGGTGCTCATCTTGCCTCTGATATACAATAAAAATTCCTCTATGTGATTTATTGGCATTACCAACTGTGGGCTCTAAAGCTTTCTATCTCTAACTAGAAGTTGGAACTATATGTTGAGGGACATTAATTCCAATATACATGTGTTGTCCACAACAAAAGCATCCTATACCTCTACCTAAATTCCTCCCTAGCGGAGGTTCCCTTGACCACTGAAAGCTACACCAACTAGAATTTTGGTGAGAACTCTGAGATGACTATGAGTCTTGATTGCACTTATTGCATCACTAGTTATAGGAATGAACAAACTAAAATCCACTGCCTATTTTATTTTGAAATTTCTTCTTTTGGGGATGTTGACCACTCTTAGAAGGAGTGTGATTCTTTGATCATGATGCTCTATGGAGCTAATTCCCTCTGAATCCTCATCCAAAATGAGGAGCATTGCATCCATGAAAGCCAACATGGCCAACTAAACCAAAATCCAAATTTTATTCCACAAGAAGAGCCTTAATGACTGAATGCCTCACTATATTGGTTTTGAAAACCCTCACTCCTCTAGCAATGTGACCATTGAAGCCCCTGAGAAAATATTTTACAAGCATGGGCTCATCATCATTATACCCTAAGAACAACTTGAGCTCATATAAATAATACTCATACTCTTGTACATACATATTCAACTATCTTATATTATGGAATTCCTCTACCCTACTTTGTCTCTAGTGATTTGACAAAAACTGAGACCGAAATCTCTCTAGGAAAATCTCACAAGAAACTAAGGATATGTCAATATCGATTTTATCCTCCTCTATGCACCACCATGAGGAGGAAAAACCCCTTAGATGCATGATTATGTATTTGGCCTTAATGTTACTGCCATAAGGGTGCATGGTGAAACATTGTTCCAAATAAATAAGTCGTGTCTTAGCAGTAGACCCACTCTAGAATATGTCAAAAGTAGGAGGTCAAGATCTCATAAGGTCTCTCATATGAATAGAAAGTAATGCATCCTCATTAATAGAAGGGTCCTTCCTCCTAGGACTCCTATCCTTGTCTCTCTCCTTGTGATGAGAATGGTGAGACTCATCTTACCCACCCCTATCTTGTCCAACATCTAGTCTTTGTAAAGCCTGTTATAAGAGTTGATGCATTTGGGCACCCTCAGAATTAGCACTCTGACTCTCTACTCACTCTTCTCTAATTTCTTCCTAAAACTACTCCTCCTCATGCTCACCTTGTGATCTTTCATGATGAGAAGTTGGAGGGAAGTTCTCGAAACTTCCCCTACCTCTACCTTGGGTAACAAGAGGAATTCTTGGTAAGTGCACCAAGATGGTGTGCAAAAAAGTGGCCACCCACCCAAAAAAATAGAAAAACATCCCTAACAAAATTGTGTTACTTTAAATTCAAATAAATTAATTGGGATTATGTTTGGTAAATTTAAAAGTTAAGAATGAGGATATTTAATAGGCCTAGATAACAAGGTTGGGTCTTGGTAGCCACATTTACCTCCATTTAACTCCCTTTTCACGTGTTTTGTTCTTTAGAAGAAGGTTCTCAAATTCCTCATCATCAGGTTTACACATCATCAAGTGGGTATTTGTAAAATTACCACCATAATTTCACACATCATCTGAGATTTCTAATGATATAAAGTTTTCAATTTTTGGACAACACTAGCATACTAAAGTGTAATTTTCTTTACCAGTGTCTTTACAGTCCTCATAGACATATGTCTACCATTTTTTTAATATCTTTTGATCTACTTGACCAAATTCAAAACAAATTACATATTACTATTCTACACTAGATTCTATACACTTTTTAAAAAATAAATTGCATTTTTTGATTATTCTGATGCAAGTTATGCCAACACAGAAATAGCTACCATATTTTCAGGATGTGGTCACTTAAAAAAATCATAAATAAAAAAATGCTCAAAAAAAAATTATAAAAAAATACACAAATTCTAGATCTCAATATTACCTATCATCCTACAAATGGGTTTTGAAAAATACTAAATCTAACTATATATTTTGTGAAGTGCATGAAAATAACTATGTTATGTTTTTCTGAAAAAATCACGAACAGGTTTTTGTGCATGAGAGGTTTGACCATCTTAATATTATTCATTTTTAATAAAATTTACTAGTTTAGAAACTAGATTCAGATCTCTAAAATGACTTTTATTTGCACATGTTCTAATTTTGAGTGCATGAATCTCAAATTTCTCTTCGAAGTTCAGGTTTAATTGGTTTAAAAAAAAAGTGGCCACTTAAACTCCCCTTTTTGTACACCATCTTGATAAACTTAGCCTCCTACCAAAACATAAAACAAGGTAAGAAAGAGGATTATAAACCCAAAATAAGGAAATAAATTCTTACAATGGTGGGTTCAATATTATTTTTTGGATGATATTAGTTTTTGGTACTAATCATGTTGTTGATACTCATGTTTTGTCACTGATATCAACATATATTTCTGTGAAAGAAGACAGACTAGTTACTTAACCGGAAGGCATGTACGGACACTGTACGAATGAACCAGAATGAGAAAAGTTGGATTTAAGTAGAAGAATGAGTTTTGACCTTACATCTCAGGCCGCTTGACTTTATGTTTCATATCATGGATGTTATAGTTGTAACCACCTAATTTCGGTCTGTCGCAACTATGGACCCTATTTGCCCTAAGTGTGATCATACCCTCGAGTTATATCCAAACGACCCTGTTACTGTTTGGCATAATTCTTTGAATCAATTTAATGTCCTAGGTGATTTTTATCACTGATTTATATTATCTATTGTAGCCATACAATTCAAATCAATATCAACCAATCAGATCAAATCTAAATCAAACATGGCTATAGTATTTAATTATAAAGGAATTAAATAAATCTCTAAATCAAAGTATCACTTGCAATCCAACCCATTCCCCTAGCCTATTAATTTAATTAAAATGGCTATAGTCCCTTAATTATTAAAAACCAATTTATTTGTTTTAATAATTAAATCTTATATTTCTAAATGAATTAAATAAGTTTATTTCATTTATTAATATTCCCTTAGACCCTAACCTAACCCATCTCACCCACTTCTACCCTAGGTTCTAACCCTAACCTAACCCATCTCACCCACTTCTA
>MU220214.1:178167-188787 GCA_018584345.1 Thuja plicata | reverse complement strand
CCTATCCTTAGGGCTGCAGAGTCAATAATAAGCAAAGAAATTACAGAAACAAGATACACTAAACTGCCTTACAGCTCAAACAATTAGGATAGAATGCCTTACAAACTATCTTGTTACCTCCAGACCCTGTATCAAATCCTTAACTAAATAGTATGCTTCCTAAAACCATTCACAATATTTAATTCCCTCCTTGAGAGAAACTTGTAAACAATTAGATGGTTACCTTATAACTAGAGTGTTAATGAATACCTTATAAACCTTAACACAGAAAAGCATGCATACAAAGTAAAGAGACAATAAATGAGAAGAGTAAAATTGCACTGTATTTCATTTATGTAATCCAGCTTGTTGATACATGAAAAGTTTACACAGATTTAACAGATAAACAAGAACCAGAATATCTGAGTTTTGTTGTATATTATCTCTTCTTTACAAAATGTTCCAAAAAATCGAAGACATCTAAAAGATCAAAGACTTGTAATTATCAAAGACCCTTTCTATTACAAAATTTTACATATATATAGGTTTGAGACCGCCTTGGGATCCATAAGGATGCAACAAGCTTCGGATAGTCTCAAAACCCTAACCCTAAAGATGTAAGACAGAGAAAGAGAGAGAGAGAAGAAACGACGAGATGACTGAGTCAAAAAGGTGAAATCTGATATCTTTTGTTGTTCTCCCGACTCTGCGACTGCAATCTAATTTGTAAGTGGCAGCTGGTGTAGTTATGTAAGTCCTGAAAGTTGTTCTCGCCTGCTCACCTACATTTCCTTTTGAAATAACTGTCCATCAAGTTCATGAACAGTGCAGCAACATGTGTCACCCTACTCATCGTCCAAAATCTCCTCCTCCACCAGTAGATGCCATGCTCATAGCAGTACTCATGTTTGCAAGAGCTTGAATTTCTGACTGAATGATATATCTAAGCACAACTCTCTGTAATTCTTAAAATTTCAATCACCTTAGAACACTGCTACAGCTCTAAATATCACCTTTTCTCTAAAACTTTTCTCTGAGATCATAAACTTGGTAAATAGGAATGAATGAATGATCCCTTGTTTATAGCCATAAGGTTCAGAGTACATGGCTCAAAGTTTAGAAATGTCAGTTCTGTCATTAATTTTACATGCCATGAAACGTTCAAAAACCTAGCTGTAGTCGCGCGAGGTGACAGGAAATCAAATTTAAATCCTGAGAATTTTTGGTGCAGTCATCAAATGGTTAAGACAGCTGACATGGTACTCTGTGATTCATCCTCTGTCATACATCTCAGCTACCTTTTGTACACAGTAATAAAAAATTCTTTTATCTGATTGGCCGCCGGGTGATTTTCTTTGTCATGTCCTCCACTTGGCGCCGCTTTATAGATCCTATTATTAGGCGACCTTGCGACCTCATTAAGTCTCTTTGTCGTGAGCACATCTTCTCAACCATGGTTTACTCTTCAGACTTGGCAACAATGTAATTCCTTTAACCTTGGCAAACCCAAGTCTTTCCAGCGATCAGGCGACTATGCAAAAATCTAAGTTGCGGGGAGTTAACCTTAACTCATTCATCTTCTCCAGACTTGGTGACAAAACCTTGTTTTTAACTTTTCATAGCAATCGCTAAGTCGCTGGATGCTCATTTCTCTTTTCAAGACTTCACGACAACCTGTAGTCGCTGAGTCGGGTGATAAGATTAACTTAACCTTATTATATAGCACATGCCCTTTTTCTGTTCACAGCGACCTCGTGACATACCTTAATCGCTTAGTCGGAAGGACTTTTTCCCTGGGGCACTTTTATCACCAGACTACGCGACCACCGTCAGATCTTTTTACTTCTTCATCGCACGGCTATCTTTTAATCGCTATACATTTCCTCATGCCCTTAAATCATCAGGAGACTTCGCGACTGAAGGCAAATATACCTTAGTCTTGTTATCGCGTGATCCTCTTCCTTCTTCTAGCGATCACCCGACAACCATTAGCTCTGTGACAGATGTCATCTTTTCTTTTGTCCTCTTTATGCATACTGGGAATCTGATTCACCACTCCTGTTCTGGCGACATCCCGACTGAGGGAAATCTCTTAGCATGAAACTGTTAGTCGCTGAGTCGTGACTACTATCCTCTAACCGCCAATTATCACGAGACCACGCGACTGAAGGAAAAGCCTTAACTGTTTGACCAAGCTGATCCAGCGACCATGCGACATGAAGTGAATCGCAAAGTCGGGAGACATTTCTTTGACTTGCCATTTCTTCTCGCGATCACCCGACCGAGGCGGGTCCCATTCTTTTTTTAAAAGGTCATAACATGATTTCAAGCGACAACCCGACTAAAAGGAAATCGCTAAGTCTCGATACACTGAGAGAATATTCCATTTTTTAATGAGACTACGCGACATAAGGAAAAAGCGAAGTCGGGGAATGATTTAGCATATTCGATCTTGGTAAAGCGATCAAGCGACCTGACTTAAAACACATGTCTTAAGTGATTGAAAAAGGTAATGACAAAACATAAGACATGGCTAAGGGTTTAAAATGCATCGTTTAACACTTGTTTGCTAGGGTTTTCAGGGTTTTAACAATTTGGGCAAGGTATAGGCATGAAAACCTGAAAATTTTCAGAGAACAAGGCAAAGAACAAGGCACAGCAGCAAAAAAAGGAAATACAACCAACATACCACCCACCTATTGTACCTAGGTTCTTTACCTATATAATAAAATCATAACAAATATACATATGAATCACATATCATAATAATAACATAAATTGAGTTCCATA
The DNA here is from genome assembly GCA_018584345.1 of Thuja plicata. Lineage (NCBI taxonomy): Eukaryota > Viridiplantae > Streptophyta > Pinopsida > Cupressales > Cupressaceae > Thuja > Thuja plicata. The sequence goes on along the minus strand of MU220214.1, from coordinate 186,018 downwards.
ATAAAATCAATAATTTAAATGTAAGTTTAGGAATGCATTCATTACCCCATATCCATTGGAAAACCTTAAAACCCAATCAGGTACTCAAAATGAATCAAAATTACATCATGGAATTGCAACTGCATCAAATTAAAAAAATTACAATAGTTAATTTCCATACAGAACATTAATGATCATTACATCATATAATCATAACCCTAATGCCTCTGGTTGAGGCCTAGAAACCCTAAAAACTATATTTTTGACCAAAAATGAAAAAGTAAGCATGCCACACATCTGTCTAGGAAGCTATGTAACTATCAAATGAAGCTATGCAACTGATATATTTTTTTATTCAACTTAGAATCCAAGATACAAATAGAATTGTCATGTTTGCTCAATTTCAACTTTTTAAAATTTTCTCCTTTGACTCAAGCAATATGGGTTGGTCGAAGGGAAGTAAAGAATCAGTAGGTATATGAGGTGAAGCAATGTTTTGGGAAGCATGCTAGCAGGCTCTAGCATGACATTTATGATGATGATCACAAGCATGATGATTACATTTAGTTTTTCTTGAAATTGGGTTTAGGTCACGAACAATCAACATCAACCCCTTTTCTTCTTGAGGAGGAAGAATAAAAAAAACTACACTAGGTTGAGAGACCACATGAGCAGTGCGTATAAGATATAGGAGTTTTAATTAAAGTATATATAGGAGGTGTAGGATCTTTTAGGTCTGATAAGAGAAAATGATACTATTAAGACACGTATAGGTTGGTCAAGGCATAGAAGGCTAAAATAAATTGAGGTCAACTGAGTCTCAAGGCACCAAAGGTTGATAAAGACTATGGTTAACATTCATTATTTATCTATTATGAGGAAATTTAAGACAATTATGAATACAAAAAGCCACATCTTTCATGGAGGTAAAACAAGGAAGAATAAGTTGGACTTGAAATTGATCAGAAGTTGGGATCACAGTGAAGGTAACATCTAAAGTTTTACCACCAACTTCAATAGGAAATGAAATGGAACCATGTGAAGGATAAAGGAAATCATAGAAATTTTGGATCATCACATCAGATTAATTATAAGAATCACATTGCAATTGTCTACTAAAAATATGTTACTTGTCACATTTACCATGCAAGTGGGATCAATAAGGACGCCATGATAATAAAGGTCATTAACCTTTGTGACAATGTAGAGAGGACCATCAAGAGCTTTAATTGTCTCAGTAGGATAAAAGGTAATTATGAAAGGCTTAGTTTGAATATTGGGTTTTTCTTAACATGATTGAATTCATGAACTTTATCATCATTGTCTATAAGTTGAGCAGAAGAGGAAGATGAATGTTGGGTAAACTCAATAGAATTGGTTGAATGAGATGGAAAAGGGTTGGTATAGATTTTCAAGTTTTGATTAGGAGGTACTACTGATCTATTTTCTTGATGATTTAAATGCTCAAAAAATATAGCATTAGAATGAATAGGGTCTTGGATAACAATTTTCAAGTGGAAACACTTTCCAGTATCATGGTCAGGTTGACGATGGTATTGACAAAAAGCTTTGTGATCAAAGTGTTTTGGAAAAGGTTTGGATGTGTCAACGGGTTTAATAGGAGGAGGTGTTAACACATTAGCATTAATCAACCTCAATATCACATTATGAAAAGGTTTAGAAAGTTGAGTAAAATTACGAGCATGTCTAAAGATAGATGACAAAGGAGCCACACCTTTGGATGCTGCTACAACTTGTTCATCAACATTGTTGGATGAGTTTTTGATTTTGATGAAGTTTTTTGGTTTCTAAAATTTGTAAAATTGTTGGATGTGGCATCACTCTTATCAATATGATCCATTGGAGTGGTGGTCTCATACTGACTCACTTGTATTTGATAATTATGAAACATTGCACACAATTGAGGATAAGAAGAGAATTCAGAAAGTAGAATATTATCTCTAATGTTGTTTTGTAAATTAGCAATAGAATGCATTACACATCAATATATGGCACATGATAAGAAATTTAAGAATGAAAATTCTTAACTCTACCAAGAAAATTAGTCACTTTTTCTTTAACACTTTGTTTATAATGCATATTAAATCTTGGGACCAATGTTGTTTTGAAATTGTTGAATGAAAGCATTAGCAAGCTTTTAGAAGGAATCAATAGATTAAGGAGGAAAATAAAAATATCATTGCAAAAATTTGCCTCAAAAGGTTCTAGGAAATAACTTTTCCATGAACCAATGGTCATGAGAAAAATCACTACACAAGGTTTGAAATATTTTAACATGAGTCAAAGGATCACCCTTATTGCTATAAGTCTCAAGATTAGGAATCTCCATTTATTGCAGGATAACAACACAGATGATATCCAAAGACAAAGGACTAGAAATATTATAAGTAGTAATTTTGAACTTGGATTGAGTCATTGAATAAATTTGTTGTTGCAAAGAAGACATAGTTTGATCCAAGCTATTAATGATAGAATCGCTAGAAAGGACGATAGGAGGATATATGTTGGACATGTTAGGAACATTTTTGTAAATTGAAGGAATGGTTGAATATGAAGAAGAGACCCTATGGTAAGTGGGCATGGATGAAGGGAATGAAACACATGACACACTTGAAGGAAAGGAAGGAGAAAGAGAGTTAGAAATGCTCACGTGTAGGATTTGAATTTTGAATTAAAGTTTTGATGATAGGTGGAGCATAAGAGGACAAACTAGGAATAGAGGTCTCAACACTAGTAGTAGGTGGAATAAGACGTAAATCTTGAGCACAATTCCTAAGATTCTTAACATTGATATCAATAAGATGAGAGGTACTACACAAGATGTTGATATCATGTTCATCATTATGAATGAGCTTCCTTAAACCTTGTACAATGGAAATGACCTCAGGATTAGGATTTTCTTGTCCTAACCATTGTAAAAATTTCTCAAAGCATGGGAAATTTTTTGGACATGCATAGGAGGGACTCTTAAATCAACATCTTCGTGAAAAGAAGAATGGGAAGAGTTATTCTCCATGATGGGGTTGATGTCAGTAATATGTTAAGAATAGTCACAAGAGATAACTGAGAGGGGGGTGAATCAGTTATCTACTAGTTTTTATTCTTTTCTCCAATTAAATACAGAATAACATTAAACATAAATACAACATAGAATAGAACACCACAATTTTGGTTACGGGGAAACCAAAATAGGTAAAAACCCTGGTGGGAATTAGCACCCACAAAGAACTGCACTAGAGTATAATGATCCCTGTTAGAAGATCTTACAACCCTATTAGGAGTTGATCTTTACAATGCAATAAGTATAGTGACCTGGTTAAGGGTGGGATCCTGTTAGGAGTCTTTTACAAATAACCCTGTTAGGGGTGAGGACTCACTGTCCAATAACAAACTGCTAAAATGATGAAGGTTGCAACCTTCTGTAAAATAGATATACACTATATCTGATAATGAATTGTTTGAAAAGACCTGCTGTCTTGATCAGTTCTAGTGAATTGTATGCACTCTTTGATTCTTTACATAGATCTTCAACTGATCAATGATTTAGCTTTACTATCCCAAAACAACTAACATCCTGCTCTATTCTTTTCTTCTTTCTGTTTCTTCATTCACACTTGGTGATCACAAATGAACTACTATATGTATCTTCTTCAAAATATATGATCACATCGGCTATAGGAATCCCTTCAATACTTTTCTTGTTAGCTAAACTAAGAACGCAACATAACTAGAACTGCCCAATTCCAAATGAATAGACATGTCACTTCACATAGTCGGCTTCACCAAAATCACTCAAATGTCACACTTCAGATGAAACATGTTTAGTGCCTTTGGTTAATCATCTTAGACTCATAAATAAACATGAATCTGAACACGCATATCCCAAAGATAGGCGCAACTGAAGAATCAATAAAATTACTGTCAGCTCTTGAAAATAGTCCTCTAAAACTGTGGCTGGTAAACAGATCAACATAACTCAACTTTAACTAAACTTTTGAATCTGCATGTATGAACATGGTATAATAAATATGTCTCCAACATAAAAACAACTGTGTAAGGCTCCAACACATCCATACTGAAAACTGAATATAGTATACACTGTATACTATATGTTGTCATCAATGACAAACATACAGTCAACTATTTGCACGACAAATCTCCAACATAATATGCATGTTGTTCTCATCAATATTCGTTGGAAAGAGGGAGGACTTGGGATCAAAGGAACCCATAAGCCTACAAATTCTTATAAATAGAATGCTATAAGTTATACTCAAAGTGATAACACTCATGTACAAAGGAATGATAGGAAAGAGAAATGTAATGCAGTTGAGAAGGTTTGAAAGAATTATGCAATCCAAAACAAGAAATTCTTTTATGAAAAGTATATTTAACTATCAAACTCAAACATGAAATGTAAAGCATACACAAGTATATGTAACTATGAAAATGAAAATTATGTAATAGAGATCTAGATACAAAGATATGAACCTATAGATCTAGATGCATAGAATGTAAAATCTACCTAGATGCATAGATTGTAAGAATCAAATGTAAATGCATACAAACTAGATCTAGATATCTAAATGCATAGAAAGGAAATCTAACACCAAAATACGAAAGAAAATGAAATGATTCAGGTTTATCAAAATGTATATTGGAAAATGGTGAGCAATGCTAAGATGTAGAACACTCACCAAATTCCTGGGGCCATATACATTAGAATACAAACCCGCCCTTAAGAAAATCCTAATTAGAAAAACCAAAGGAAGAAGGGTGCTAATGCAAGATCTAAACCCAAGGGGGTCTTGGTATTGTTAAAGGGAAGATAATATGATAAAGTAAATGATAGCCAATCTGATCTATGAAAGTAAGTGTAAGAAAAAGGAAAGAAGGAATATACCTTGAAGCAAGATGAGGAGATTTGAACTTTGTATTTGAATTTGATTGTTGTTGGAATGTTGGATCCTATTGTAACTCCAGATTTGGGAAACTGAGACTTGTATATGTCCACTCTGTGATTTTTAGCCAAAAAGTGTAGGGAAAAGCCAAGTTTCAACTTGTTCCCAGCATCAAGTTGAGAATTTGACTTGTTCCCAGTAGTGCTAAAACTGATGAAACTTTCAAGGATACCGTGTCTATACCTGTATTTCTTAGATCTGAGATTGGAACTCTGTAAACTACTCCTGCCCATAGAAAACAAAAATGGGAAAAAGGTTGTGGAAAGGGGTTTTCCTTGGTCAAACCCCTACTTAGGAATTAACCTTGAAATTGTGTAAAATAAAGCAGCATGCAAAGTAAAAAGGTAAATGGTTGACTCACCTTGTATGAAACCCTCATGAACAGATGTGTTAATCACTCAAATCCATGAAGCTTCTTTGAAATATGCTTTGAAAGAGATGTAGAATCAAGTATTCCTTCACAAATGCATGGATCTATTATTGCCACTCCTAGATCTAGATTTATGTATGCTTGATAACCACTTTGAGAAGGAGAGAAGAAGAAGAGTTGATGAATGGATCTTCTTGCTTGATTTTGAATTTGTCTACTTGGCCGTCATGGGAGAGAAACTTGCATCAACTAGAGAATATTGCCTTTTCTTGAATAGATCTTAAAGAAATGGAGATTTGGAGATATTTAATTGGATGCCCGCCTTCAAATCTTTAATCCAAATCCTCAATTGCACAACTTGAATGCTTGGTAACAAAAGATTGCACTTAATTGAATGATAATAGTAATGGATGCCCAAATGAGGGGAGAGGATATCCTTTTATACTCACTTTGGAATTAAAATTTGATCTTGAGGCCAACCAAAAATCTAAACTTGAGAGTAAAATGTTGGTTTACTGAGAGGGGGAGTGAATCAGAAAATATGAAACTTATACTTTAAAAATTAATTCACTGTTTCAACTCGGTAACTAAAATAACAACAGCAACCAACACAAAGAAAACTTTTATAACTCAATCAATACAATATGTCATATACAAATTTCATCCAAAAATATCCATGCAACTCACATAACACCAAAATTTAACGAGGAAACCCAATTTGGAAAAAACCTCAGTTGGAATTGTCACCCACAAAAAGAAATACTCTTCTAAAGTATTGTTCGGTTAAGAGCCAATCCTGTTAAACATTACAATGTACACTTTTTAGATGTGACCCTGTTAGGGGATTTACCTAAGATCTATTAAGATCTTCACCCTGTTAGGAGTGGCCTAGTTAAAGGACTCAAACACTCATCTTATAATGTTAACTTTTACCTTGGGACTTGTATTTTTATTGGAACTCACAACTTCCCTTTTGCCACTTAACCTATATCTCATATTTGAACTTTGAATTATTATGATAGTAGATATTTGTAACTAACTTCATTTTCATCCTTAGCATCTTCTAGATCTTTGTGCCTTTGCATTAAATATGTTCAAAATTCTCAAATTCAAACTCTGTTACACACTCGGTGACTCGATGACTATCTTACTTGGTATCAAATTCACTCGGTTATCAACCTTGCTTGATAACTGACCTGGTTGCCAACTTTGCTCAGTGACTAAATTTTTTTGCTTGACCGACTAACACTTTACTTTACCAACTGATTTATCACATCTTGGTAACTAGGCTTTCTCCCTTTACAGACTTAACCTTTCTTGCAATACTGACTTAACAAAATCAAATGTTTAGTAGAAAAAAATTATACCAATAGTAACTTAGCATTTTATGATCTTTATCATCTACCCAAATAAGTTCCTCTCTGAATAATATGATAACTTAATATAAACCATAAATCAATTACTTGACATCAATGAAAAAATAATAACTGATCTAACCATTCTACTTGCTTGTATTCCTCTAAACTCGATTAAAATTGGTCTTCATCATCATTACCATCAGTTATTTAACAATCTCCCTCTTTGGCATTGATGGCAACACAAATAATTGTTGATGGTATACTCTAATATTTCCATAGTCCCTCTTAGGATGTTCTTCCTCTTTGTTACATTCTCCCTCTTTCATGAATTCTTTCCACTTGTGTATCCAATTATTCCTTACTATACTTACTTCTCATCATTTGCATACTTCTCCCTCTTTGACATAAATGCCAAAAGTTCATACTCCCAAAATCTTGTTTAGGCAATGGATCATACCTTGCATGTACTGATATCTCTTTGCATATAAAATTTACTTCACAACTTCAGGCGTCACCTAAACTGTGAGCACTAGCATCTGTACACACAAAAGTAGTGCACTTCTATGAATCCTTACATGCAAGAAAATTCAAGAATGAGCCCTCACAAATTGATCCATAGCTCTTTATGCATGGAGTTGCAAGATTTGTAAAATTACTCTCAGCTAGAGCTATAAACTCATGACCTTGCCAATAAACCATACAATGAAAGATTCACAATGAAAACAAGGGCAAGAATGCCAATATCTCCAATGAAATCAAATGTATGCAATGCAATGCAAATCTACATGACAATGCAAGCTAAGCTATGAAAATGAAAGTACAATGAAACTAATCTATGAAAGGAAAGAACAAGTGTTACCAAGCCTTCTTATTTAAACTATGTGAGATTATTCTATTGCATAAAAGAAAACTAAGGTAATATGCCATGATAATGCAACTAAGAAAGGAAATATGCAACTACAATGAAATGCAATAACAAGTCTTCAAAGCTTGGATGTAGAATGTCTTCAAAGAGCTCCAAATAACCTAGAAAATTTGCAGCATAACTTTAGCATGAAAACCTAAGATATGAAAATGAAGGAGAGAGCTCTCCTTTTATAAGAAGTGAGATGAAATGGACCATTGAGATTAAGAGGCAAAAATCTTAATCAAGGGTGGAGAA
>MU220214.1:121706-137228 GCA_018584345.1 Thuja plicata | reverse complement strand
CACACACGTGTGTATACACACGTGTGTGTATACACACGTGTGTATATATGTGTATATACACACATGTGTATATATGTGTATACATGTGTATATATACACATGTGTATATACACACATGTATATAAATGTGTGTGTATATACACACGTGTGTATATACATGTGTGTGTATATACACATGTATATGTGTGTGTATGTGTTTGTGTATATATGTACACAAGTTAAAAATACATATTCAAATTAATTAAAAAAATAAAAAAATAATCCTTATTCCAATTTTACAATATGGGATCCAAACAGAGATTTTAGAATTAATTAATTCGAAAATAGGCCCTTATTCTGGAATAGGCCTATTCTGGATAAGTTAATGCCATGCACCAAACGGGCCCTATCAGAAGACCTTGTGTGACTTCGCTGGGATAGGTTTCCCCACAGGAATCTTCCTTCATGGATTCCATTCACAAGCCTAGCTGTATTGCAGATATATGGTGGAGACATAGAAGAGCTATGGGAAGACAATGTGAAGGTATCTTGCTTTGTGTTTTGTATATTAAAAGAACACTTCTATATTTAAAATATCCCACTCTTTACAATTAAAATAAATACTTGTTGCGTGCAGCTTCCGTTGAAATTGATAGAACTGCATATTACTACTTGCTGTAACCTGAAAAGGATTCCCTCTTCAATAGGGTGTCTTAAGCTTTTGAAAAGAATAATATTTTACTGTCCTTGGGATGGAAAACCTTCCTGTAGCAGTCTGCCAGAAGAGTTTTGTGGTCTTCAATCTCTGGAGCACTTCGTGTTAAAGTTTTTTGTTAACCTATCTTCACTACCGGAGCCTTTTGGACAGTTATCAAATCTGCGTCATCTAAACTTATGTGGTAGCCACAGTTTGGAGAAACTACCAGATTCTTTTAAGGATCTGATAAATTTGGAATTTCTGGATTTATCATATTGCAAGAAGCTCAAGCTTAGGTCAGACATCCTGGAAAAGATAACAAAGTTAAAAAATTTCAACCTTGAAGGATGCGAGGAAGTAGAAGAGCTGCCTACTCAAATTACGAAGCAGGTGTCTTTGGAAAGACTCACTGCATTTGGAACCAGCTTAAGGTATTTACCAGATGACATTGGTCTACTCCGCAACTTGAATAAGCTATCAATTAGTACCGAACAGTTGACCAGCTTGCCAGACTCTCTTGGAAACTTGTCCTGCTTGACCGATCTTTATATTGAATTCCCGCAGTTGACAAGCTTGCCTTTTGGAACAAGGGCTTTTGCACTTCACAAACTGGAGAAAATAGACTTCTGCAACACAGGTTTGTCCGAATTATCCATATCTGAAGATTGTTGTCCCAATCTTAAGTTTCTGGGAATTTCTGAAGATGTCCATTTGATGGAGATCAGAACCTTGCCGACATCAATTAAAGAAATCATATTGTTCGACTGTAAAATGCTGAAGAACATTAAGTGTCTTGGAGATATTGAAAACCTTAGTAGACTATCTATAATGGACTGTTGTGAGTTACATGAGCTCCCAACTTTTCAACTTCTGAGTCTCCTAAAGGAATTTGTCATGTTCGATTGCCCAAAAATTTCCAGAATAGAAGGCATCCAATATTGCACATCATTGCAGGAGTTAGAAGTAGAAACATTTCTCAATATATCAGCCATGAAGCCTTGTTTGCAGTCTCAGGTAATTGAATCTGATAAACTTTCAAATTTATTATTATTATGAACTTTTCATGTTTATTAACACATCGTTGTGCAACAAACACAATTTGCAGGAATGTCCCCGCCAGACGCAGATAGAAGGAAGGGTGTATGCTTTTGTACAACAAATTTTGAACTCTTTGGAGTTTCCTGATCTTGTAGTAAAGTATTTGGAGGACCCGTACTCTCATGATTTCAACCAGTACTTCTCGAATTTTTATTTTGTTCTATCTATTATAGTGAGACAATTTCTTCTGTGAATTCACTTCCCCTGACAAGAAGAATATCTGAGGCAGGGGAAGATCTAAGACGTTTAAACCCTCCCCTCGAGGTTCCCCTGAACGTCTTCAAAAAAATTTCCAAATTTAAATTTTTGGAACTTATCCCCCTTATCGGCATTATTCCCTGAATAGAAAATCCAACAATATAAAATGTTCAAAATAAATTTCTCATTTCTATTGAATACTAAGTTTCCCACATCCATTGACATTAAATACTAAAGGTATCATCTAAACAATTATTAACCATTTGCAGCTCACCTTAGAATTTTTCTCTGTATGCTGCAGAGACCAATAACGGTGTGGCGAGTGGGTAGTAGCAATCTCTCTCCCCATATCACGAAGATTATCGTGCATCCGTATTCTCTCTGTGAGTATGCCCTGGTCGAATGGGGAATTCCATTTTTCCTCTGTGTGCACCTCCACAAGACACTTATCCACAAGTGTTTCCAAACCACACAAACCACTCCAGCCGGATCCATCCCACACTGCAATGGCCACACTTGTCTCTTTTCCAATGAGAAAACAAGCTGCATCCAAAAACATCTCTTGCTCTTTCTTACCCAGCGCGTTGAAGCTTACCTTTAGTTTCTGGGTGATGTCGTCAGGCAATATTCCTGAAAGTTTATCTAGCTGAGCTTGCCACTGTTCTTTTTTTTCTTTTCCGTGTAACAGTCCACCTAACACCTTAAGGGACAGGGGTAGTCCATTGCAGGCTTTAACGAAATCTTCAACTAAAATCTCAAATCCAGAGTGGGGAAAGGGTTGCCAGAATGCGTGGAAACAGAAAAGCTGTGTTGCTTGCAAATCATTCAATCCAGGCATTTTATATATTGAATAGATATCCCATGACCTAAGGACTCCCAAATCTTTAGTTGTGACAATCACAAGGCTATCAGGCCCAAGGTTGCTGAGATTTGGCAGCAGAGCATCTAGCTGGTCTATGTGATGTACATCATCTAAAACAATGAGAGCACGAACATATCTCGAACTATTTGACAAAATTCTTTTTCCATCTTCCACATTGTCCAATGACGAATCAGAGATACCGAGGTCCTGGAGTAGCTTTTTCAGCTTCTTGTGCAACTTATTTTGTTCTGCTGCTGCTCGGATATCAAATATAAAACTGCTCTTTTCAAACGAGGAGCATTTCCTATTGAACAGCTCTTTCGCCAAAGTGGTTTTGCCCCTACCTCCCATGCCCACGATCCCGTGAATTTTTACATTGCGGTGCTTCTGGGCAGATTGTAGTGCATATCTCTCAAACTTTTCTACAGCCTCATCCATTCCAACAGGAAATTTGGCTACCTCAAATGGAGCTCTTTTGATAGCTTCCTTTACACGGTCCACAACATCCTTCAACACCCACCCCTCATCCCTAAACATTTGTAAAACAAAAATAAATACCCAAGAAAGGGAATAAACATTGCTCAATCAACTGTAATAAAATGATTGAAGGAATAGAGGTATGTCTTGCAATGTAAGATTTGATTAGAAAGGAAACAGTGTTAAATACTTACCCACTTTTATCATCAAATTTAAAACCCTGGAGAAATGTAGCCTTGAAGACTGCTTCTCTCCAGTTGCTGAGTGCAGTTTTCCACTCCTCAAGCTTCTCTCCCCTGTACTTATTATTAATATTCGTTTCATGCAGTGAGAATGCATCTGCAAAAATTCCTTCCCCTTCTTTGACCCCTCTGACGTCATCTGAATCAACATAATAAAAGATGGGAATGACAATTTTGCCAATTTCGAGCATGTAGTATAGCTCAGCCAAACACCAGACGGATTTGGGATAGTTGACAGAAATAATGGCGATGTGTACGGATGCAGAATCCATTGCTGCTTGTAACTCCTCTGGAAAAACATCGCCGGACTTAAGCTCTTCTACATCACGATACACCAGGTATCCCAATATACGAAGTGTTTGATAGATTGTACTGGCAAGTTTGTTTCCCGAATCTTTTACCCGATAACTAATAAAAATGTCGCGTTGAAATGATAAACGAGATGAAGACGCAGATGAAGATGCAGGTGCAAATGGATGAAAAGCATTTCGACTCTTCATCCGGTCGAATTGCGGAGGACTCTCCATCTGGTCGAATTGCGAAGGACTCTCCATCTGAAGCCAAGGAAAACAGGTGATTAAACAAGGAGAGGAGCAGATAAATAAATTTGTGCAAAACGCGTGAAAAGGTTGCGTAACATTTGGTGAGGAAACAAGTAGAAGAGGACGAACGACTTGAACCGTTCCACAAAATGCGTGTAGGAAATGGCGTGATGAGTTGAAGGAAGGAATCTAAAGTTGCGGGTAGGAAATCGCGTGAATGAGCAGAATAAAATTTCGAAGTCCGCTTCATAGAACTTTCTCGAACAAATCGTTTGGCTTACGGACAATTCTAATATGAATATTTAATCTCTATATTTTTCCGTGCCCATTTAGTAGAATTGACTATTTCAACCAAAATTTTAAAATGATTAGGATAACCTCGATTGAAATAATTTTAGAATAAAAAAGAAATCTTATACAAGTCAAGTCCTTGATAAAATATTTAAGGTCTACATTCTAATGACATAGATGACATTGAAATCGCATACAATTCAACTTTTAAAAAATTAAAAAATTAAAAAATGTTTGATACTTAATTAAAAAATATTTAAGGTCTACATCCTAATGACATAGATGACATTGAAATCGCATACAATTCAACTTTCAAAAACTTAAAAAATTAAAACATTAAAAAATGTTTGATACTTAATTAAAAAATATTTAAGGTCTACATCCTAATGACATAGATGACATTGAAATCGCATACAATTCAACTTTCAAAAAATTAAAAAATTAAAAAATGTTTGATACTAAATTAAAAAATATTTAAGGTCTACATCCTAATGACATAGATGACATTGAAATCGCATACAATTCAACTTTCAAAAAATTAAAAAATTAAAAAATGTTTGATACTTAATAATTTAAAAGATAAAAGTAATAATCTATAAATTAGAAAACTACATGTAAAATGTCTTACTCATAACAATACATTTTATAAATATATACAATCTATTGTTTTATAAATATATACAAGCCAATGTTTTGTTCTTGATGAGTATAAGTAGAGATAATACACTTGGTATTCTTAGATGAGATAATACATTCATTATGTTAGAATAAATTAATTAAACTTCTTGGTAATCATACCCATCTACGAGAGAAGCTTGCAGTTATTGGCAAGATTATGTACAAGTAGAGCTCACATGATTTCCAAAAGGTTGATTGAACTATAGTTAGGCCTCATCAAAGTAGGTGGGTGTCTTTACTTTTAGAAATACAACTTGAAGTTGTCTATAATAAGATTAGTTTGAGGGGTAGATGCCAATTATTATTCATGCAAGCTCATATACATTTCTAAGGAAATGAAAGCTGAAGAAATTGTCTTATTGTACTACTTGACAATTTTTGTTGATAAGTAGGAGATATTTTCCATAGTAAGTAAAATTCTAATATTGCTATCAAGATTCAACTGTGTAGTTTTTTGAGTCAAACTCATTGACCCATATTTCATGAGCAGTAGTCCACAAGAACCCATCTCTCATGAGAATGGATGGAACGCTTAGAACTCATTACATCAAGGTGATGCTCATAGTGGTGAAGCACCAGGACTTCTTGAGAGGTCACCCATCCATTACTCTCCAGCTCAAGCACGCTTAACCAATGATGGGTGACCTCCCAAGAAGTCTCAGTGCTTCACCAAGCTATGAGCATCACCTAGATGCAATCAGTGCTAAGTATTCCATTCATTCTCACAAGAGATGGGTTCTCGTGAACCACTACTCATGAAACGTGGGTCAATGAGTTTGACTCAAAAAACTATGTGCAGTTGAATCTTGATTGCAATATCATAATTTTTGATGTAGTTAAGAGATTGGTGAACAATCTTTTGTAAAGTTGAGTTGGTCTAATGATGGAGGACTTGTATTCTTTAAAGGGAGGTCACAAGTGTAAATATTGTAGGGGGTAGGATATATTGAAATATCTCGGGTGGGATATTGTTTTCACAACAACTCAAAATAATTTCTAGAAATTATGCAATGATAAACTTTGAAGAAAATACAGAGATTCCAGTAATAAACCAACAATTTACTCAATTTAAACCATCAGGAATAATAACTATTGTATTTTACATCATCAATACAATAACTAAGAGCATAATCCAATCTTATAAACATCAAATACAGTCAGACTGGATGCAAGAAGAACCTGAAAACTCAATGGTAAATTCTGATGTGAATCCACTTTGCTAATGATTAGGGTATTCTTTAAAGGGAGGTCACAAGTGTACATATTGTAGGGGGTAGGATATACTGAAATATCTCGGGTGGGATATTGTTTTCACAACAACTCAAAATAATTTCTAGAAATTATGCAATGATAAACTTTGCAACAAATATAGAGATTCCAGCAATAAACCAACAATTTACTCAATTTAAACCATCAGGAATAATCACTATTGTATTTTACATCATCAATACAATAACTAAGAGCATAATCCAATCTTATAAACATAAAATACAGTCAGACTAGATGCAAGAAGAACCTAAAAACTCAATGGTAAATTTTGATGTGAATCCACTTTGCTGATGAACAGGGGCTATGTCCAATCCACCTTTAAGACAAAAGGGTTTCCGTCTTCAAGGCCGAAAAGAAACTGAAGCTGAGAGCTTCCAATCTCCAAGAGACAATTCCAAAATCAATAACCAAGCATAAACCAAATGAGTCTCCTTTCCCTCTTTTAAAGCAACAAGCTCTGACTCTTCAGTTTCCCCTTCTCCGTCCTTTCATATTTTCACTTTATGTTTTAATTAAACCACTTTAAATTAATATATCCATTTTAATAATAAAGTGGTATAATAAAATACTACTAAATCTTTTGGCATTAAAATGAATGATCAAACAAACTCGGAAGACGATGTCTGATAGGTTGCCAGAAAGCTCTCGACAATATGCTCCAAGGTCAATACTGAAAATGCCAAAAGAACGAACCCTGCTGACTTACTATAAATAGTAAGTATCAAGGAACCCTACTAAACCAACTCCAATTGGCCTGAAACCGGAAGTGCCTAGGCCAAAACTCACACTAACCCCTGTACTGTCCTGGTTAGCTTGTGAGACCGTGGAAAAAAGGGCTAATGATGCATTAGAAAAAAAAAGGCTTAGAAAAATGGAACATTACAATCCTCCCTTCCCAAAGATTGCTTGTCCTCAAGCAATTTGCATTTGCATAGTGTGACTAAAAATACCCCGATCCCATACTAGCCTCAAGGGAATTGCCCCACTATACTGCTATGCTATTCTGATAAAAACATGTATGAAAGGTGAAGCCACTCATTACTCCCCCAAATCAGCAATGCATCAGTCATAGTAATACCGAGATCCCAAATGATTAGGCTGGCATGATCACCAAATATGAGTGAATAGAAATGTCTCAAGATGCAATCAACACTAGACAACCCTCCATCAGTAAGAGGCAACTCATGGAAAATCATATTGTTAGGATTAGGATCACTGAGAGGGGGGGTGAATCAGTGATCTATCTATTAATACTTTTTCTTCTTATTGTGAATATTAACTTTAATGCTTAAGTACTAAACTGAATATCAATGCAAGTAAGATAAACATACACAACTCATAACACCAAATATGATTACAGGGAAATCCAATGCAGGTGAAAACCCCGGTGGGAATTAGTACCCACAAATATTCTATCCTAGTTTCTTATGATCCTTGTTAGAAGATCCTTAACCCTGTTAGGAGTTGTCTTTACAATGTATGAAGTACAATGACCTTGTTAAGGGTCAGAACCTGTTAGGAGTCTTTTACAATAACCCTATTAGGGGTGGTGGACTCACTGTCCAAATGGTGAAGGCTACAACCTTCTGGATCTTTGATACACACTGTATCTGCAAGGTGAACTGCTGCTGTGACACTACTTGTCTGATCAGTTTCTTTTGTGTGTTCATGCTTTAACCTCTTGTTAATCACTACAAAAATCTTGTCTTCACTCTAAAATCTTCTACTTCAATATATATATCATCAGCATATGACAGATATATCTTTGCTGCTTTAACACTCTGCTCTGCTTTCTTATCTCTGGCTTTCGCAACTTCTCCGATCACAAATGACCTTCTATAAGTACTTCCTCAAAAGACATGAACATGTCAGATTTAGGAAATCTTTTACCATCTATCTTGATCACTTAAATAAGCACTCAACCCTTCATTAATTCGGCACAACATTAATTATAACTGCTTTACTCAAACCGAATAGATGCGTCTCTTCACACAGTCCGCTCCACCAAATTAGCTCTAACTTCTTTCTCCAGATGAATCAAGTCATGCGCCTTTAACCATACTTGATTAGATCACTAAAAATCACTAATCCAAATACAAAATTCCTAAGGATATGTGCAACTTCTTTACCAAAAAAATCTTTGTCGGCTCTTTCCATGATCTTTGCCTGTTCTGGCATTCACTGGCTGTACCTCTTCAACTGGCTATATCTTCTTCATACTTGCAGATCTGATCATTATCTCTTAGAATTATCATGTGCACATAATCATAAGCTTATATTAAAAGGCACATAGAATTTGAATAACAAATGAACACACGCTAATCAAAACTATAACAGTCTGTTCCTTGCTCTGTCCTATTCTGCCCTTTACTGTCTCAGTCACTTCATCTTGCTGTAACTTCTTCATACTTGCAGATCTGATCATGCTCTCTTATAATTATAATGAATACATACTTACAAGCTTATCTTCAAAGGAAAATTCCCTAACTTGGTCGTATGCACGTGCACTGATGCTTTGTTCTTCTGGTACTCTACTAACTATCCAGTCTTCTATACTTAGCCAATTTCTAATCTTCTGATAATGTGTGCTGAATCCAAAAATTTAGATGACTTTTTTCCATAATGAAAAGACTAAATAGAGTCATATAAACCAGTATAGTCAACTTCCCAACACATATCACCCATCCTACAATAATACATAACTACCCATCTTGAACTATTGATGTAGGAATCAAATTGCTCAATAGCTGAAATCAATACCAATGGTGTAGGAAGGCTAAAAATACCATCATCAATCCTAAAAATCACCTCGACACTCTAGTCTTATGACCAAGACTCATCATAATTGTACTGGGGTCCCAAATCCTGCAATCAATCTCATCCTCATCATGTGAATTGGAAATATCTTCCTCATCTAGCTCAAAAAGGGGATTATCAAAATGTCAAATCAACATCCACTTGAAATAAAGAATTGTCAATCCACTGAATGATTTTCATCTCAACTTGTCATCCTAGTGGTTCCAACAATTTCTTGGGGCAGCTATCTGAAACATAAGTCTATTGAATGCTATTGAGTTTCTTGATCACCTCCTTGAAAACCTCAGACCCTCCCCTGTTCTCTTGTTCCCTGAGTTGATTAGTGACCAAAATTTGATTTTTCTCTTCTAGAAGGGCAACCCGATTATTATCTAATGTCTCCTAAGAAACATTAAGCTCCCTATTGAGCTTATCAACCTCATCCTCTTTTTCCCTCAAATTTTTAGCATATATTTCAGCAACCTTTAAGAGGTAATCACGGTCTAAAAGTAGACATAAATATTCTGATTTCCAAATCTCAAAAGTTGTTTTGACCCCCTGTAAATCTGCAACAAAAGACTCACTTCCTATACCACTTTGTCCTTTGTCCATCTGAGCCTTCCTGTAAAGATCTTCAATGATCTTGTGAGTGCTATCATGATGTATAAGAGCTTCAACAATGACATCATCATTAACTTTCAGCTAATTCTTCAAAGAATCATGGTCATTTTGGCATGCATTTTCTAGTTGGTCCTCCACAACACCATCATCTTGAAATTCTATTTTTGATTGCTCCTCTAATTCACTATCATGTATGAGTGAGTTATTTCTATAAGAAACACATGATTCAACACAACACTCAAAGGTTTCATTAATGTCGTCATAGGCCTCAAATTGATTTGTATATAAAGCTAAGGTTGTTGTCACGTCATCCAATAATTCCTCATGCCATGAAATGTTAAAGGCATCCAACTTGTCACAATCCTAACCAAAAATTTGTCAAATTCAGCTTCTAAGTCACCAAAGCAGAGTTTTGAACATCCCATACCTTTGACAATAGTTGGATTCATATTATCACCAATAACCATGTCATTTTGTGAGTGAAAATTAGTAAAATTCTTATCACTTTCCCTGCTAGTCTGAATTTCTTTGGCTGCCTTATCTTTATCCCTATCACCACAAACATGATTAGGTGTCCAAGTTTTTTGACATGTGAAATAGATTTTCTCTCTTCTCATTCAGTTCTTTCTCATTCATGGAGATCCCACCAACCTGTATACCCATTACAATCAACTCACTATCTGTCATGAGATCATTAAACTTCTCAATCTTACATTCAACCGATTCTTCCGCAACATCATAAGTGGTAGGGGAAATTTTATATTCTCCTCTCCAAAAAGCCATCAAATCTAATTGTACTTTCTTGCACACATCTTCTTCCTCATCTAGAATTAACGATATAATTGTTTTTATGCAAGCTTTTACATTGTCTAGATGATGTTTCCTAAAATTTCTTTAGAAGCACTAAAATAACTGTTGAATCATCTTTTCACAACCGAGATCCAACATGGGAATGAAAAATCTAGTTTTCTTCTATTAGTCCCAAGATTTTTTTCCTCTTACCAAAGGTAGTACCTTTGTCATTATTTAATCCACCTAAACTCGACATAATCAGTTGTAAAACCTGTTTTAAAATATTATCAGCATAAGGTGTAATAGGAGCTGTAATCCTAATAATTTTGCTAAGGCATGTGGAAATTGTGAGCCTAACTTCTTTGTGAGGATGTTCCATAAATCCAGGTTGAACTAAGGCAACCATAGAAGGCTGCAAGGCCCAATTGAGGAGCCTACAATAAATTTGGTCTATCCTAGATAGATATGAATCTATCTCTTCCAATATGAAAAGCACACCTCCCATACATTTCATACTCTCCAATTGCCATTCAAGGAAATATAATTCATTTCCTATTTCAATTTATTTATGTATGTCTCTTAGTTGTTCACCATTAAGGTGTCATTAAATTCTTTCGAGAAGACCTTGCTTTTCAGATTTTCCATTGTCTATATTTTATTTTTTTCCAAACTAGATTCCACTAACTCTTTATCAAGCTTCAACACTCATGTATGTAAAGAGCCGCACAACCTCAGATTTTTCCTCCAGCAAATGTAATGAGTGACTACTAATTCCCTAAATTATTGAAAGAAGGATTGTTATCACTGTAAAATTTCCCCTTGTTTGCCACTAATATTTTTGCACTTTTCCTCTGAGGCGATTCTCCCATTTTGTCAAACAGTTTGCCTACATGAACACGGTTTTCAAACTGGCTATGGAATGTGATTCTTAAGTGTTTCTTAAGAAATTACATGAATTGTTTGAATTACTATGTCAATACAACATATTAAATTGACACAAAATAACATAGTTGTCGACCTTATGAAAAGGGAATTAACCCATCCAAGGAAATATTGAATCCACTGGAGGGTGAACCCACAATAGTGGGTTACACTTTTTCGGAGGAAGCAATTCCTCCAAAATCTATGAGGTGGGAGGATTTAGTCGGGTACTTTCGATAGAAAGTACCTGATTGTTTTGATTGAAACATTCTTAGTTTCAATTGAAACTACCTTTTTTTCTTAGTTTTGATCGAAACTAACTTAGTTTCGGTCGAAACTAACTTAGTTTCGGTCGAAACTAACTAGTGAAGATTTTACTGGGGTTTTCACCCATACCCATGTTAAACTAAGAAAGTACTTTCGATAGAAAGTAGTTTCAATCAAAACTACTTTCTATCAAAAGTAGTTTCTATCAAAACCCTCTGATTAGAGGCCATTTGTAGAGCCTAACATAAATCTAAAGTTTTCAAAGCTTTGGGGCTCAAATGCGGAGCTCAAATGGAAGAATAAAGAGATGTCCTTTTTCATCGCACAAGTACTCTGAACGAGCTTTCTAATGAATATAGATTTGACAATTTTTGAATTAATTAGGTCTATGTTTTTTGACGTGCATTAAATGTAGGTTTTTTATCAAATATAAACCTCCAAGTTTGACATTCGATGAAAAATAGTAGAAAGGAGAAAAAAAAATTTGAAAAATAATAGTTCCCTCCAGATTTGAGTCTACTTTTTATCAAAAAAAACAAAATTGAATTTTGATAAATACAAAATAAGTTATAAGCTATGCAGTCAAGGTATGTCAAAATTACGGTTTACTCTACTTCAAACGTTCATAAAATATGCAATAATCATGATAAAAATATCAAACCAATTGCATGCCTTCCGTATGGATGTTACAATACCAAATTCGAAAGAATCACATTGATATCTATTTTAGAAAAAAAATTATGCTCTATGAAGTCAATATAACTTTTTGAAAATGACATTTTTAGCAACATAACAGTTTTTGTGGGAGAAAAAAAAACCATTCAAATCAATTCAAAAAAAAAAGAAAAAAAATATATTTAGAATCTAGATAGAAAATCCTAAAATACTCTAGTTTACTTCATCTTCCAATTTCAAACAGTTTAACGACAATATGCATATGAATCTGATTTTTTTTTCAAAATGTAGTCTTCAATGTCCGTTTAGGCAAAAAAGTGTAACCCACTATTGTGGGCTCACCCTGGAAGAAACTAATACCATTATTACTTTGGGATCTCCATATGTTGAGTTCTTCCCAGAAGCTTTGTTCAAACTAGAAAGGATCATTAACAAGAGTGATAACAACATGTCTGTTTGATTTTACAATAAACAGCCATAAGTGGACTCAATGCTTTGTCTTTGCTCTGTCCCAACGACTCCCAATGCAGTTTACATAAATCAAACCACTCCCAACACTCCATTTTTTGGAACAATTCTGACCAAAGGCCAGTGCATGAACGATATGCTCTAGAAATCATATTGGAGCAATGTAAATTGATACAAGAGTAATAATTTTCTATTCCCTATGCTTATCATTTATCAAAATATAACCAATGAATTGGCTATAGGAAATCATGCACAAAATCATAACAGAGCACAAACAATGTTAATGCAAACACTTATTTTATCAACACCTCCTGCTCAGAATACGTACCAAACTAATTAAGCCTGATATTATCATTCTTTAATGTGGTTGTCTCTGCCACCATGATTCATTTAGTTCATGCAAGCTATTCACCACACCACAAACTTAGGGCGATGGTGTAATTTCCCACCAATAAGACAACTGCCAATGTGAACCTGTCCTTGTTATCTCTTCTATTGAATCTGGTTAGATTGCGCAGCTATTCTTGTTAAATGAAAGTGACTCCTCCATTTCTAATAGCATTGGTTCCTAATCAACACTTTGTGCTCATGTTACCAGCCCGTTGAATACATAAGCATGCCATATTTCTCAGCACACGTCAATACTTGCATCCACATATGGTATTTATGTCTCTTAAAATCATAAAATTCATCCTTTCCGTGAGTTGCATGAATGACCACAAGCAATAGAAATGCCCAATTAATCTGATATTTGCTTGTAACTATAATCAAGCAGCATCAAACTTTGATTTCCAAAACATTAGACGGCTAAATAGTCCATTATAAAAATCTCGCACTTGGTTCCTATGTCAAGACTCAACAGTTCGGCTCAAATATTTCTCCCGAAAACTTTAGAGAAAACCCCTATAATTTTTTTGAAAAATATATAATCCGGCCCCGCTACAGAGTCATAGTAGTCTTAAATTATTTCCCCAAAGCCACAATACTTGCCTTCTAATATTTCCTTCTAATATTTCAATTAAACTTATACACTAGAACTTGATAAGTGATTGCTTGATTATTTGTTGAAATGACATTCATAACTTAAGACATTCATAATATTGATTGGATCTGCATATTAATTTCTACTTATATTGTGCCTAACAATATTAAAATAATCACCACAACATTCAAAATGTATTGACACCAAAATTTATTGAAATAGACTCAGCATTAATTCCCAGTACCGAGCTTAAAGCGGAAAACCACTCCCGTGAATTAGAAAATGAGGTTGTTTAACTTTGCCAAACCTTATAAGAATTAAATCATCAGACATGGCCCCACATTAGTCACAATAAATATCTGTACTAAAAAGAAGAAATAATCTCCAGGCCTGGGAGAATAGAAAAAACCATGACTCCCAAGGTTACAAAACCATGCTTCCCAAAATGCCTTTGCATCCCTCTGATATAATTTCTTAGAAATGCTGATAATATAATTTATCCTTGTGCAATATATTTTCCCAATTCAGATTTAAAAAATTTAAAACTGCAAATAACTTTGTTATTAATGAAGCCTCACAGGCTGGAAGAAAAACTAGCTTTGATACCACTGAAATATCCTGGGTGGGATATTGTTTTCACAACAACTCCAAATAATTTCCAGAAATTATTCAATGATAAAATTTGCAACAAATACAGAGATTCCAGTAATAAACTAGCATTTTTCTCAATTTAAACCACCAATTATTGTATTTTACATCAACAATACAATAACTAATAGAATAATCCAATTTTATAAACAACAAACACAGTTAGACTAGATGCAAGAAGAACCTGAAAACTCAATGGTGATTTCTGATGTGAATCCACTCTGTTGATGAACTCTAGGGCTATGTCCAATCCACCTTTAAGCAAAAATGGTTTCCGTCCTCAAGGCTGAAAAGAAACTGAAGCTGAGAGCTTCCAATCTCCAAGAGGCAATTGCAAAATCAATAACAAATAATAAACCAAATGAGTCTCCTTTCCCTCTTTTAAAGAAACAAGCCGCGACTCTTCAATTTTCCATTCTTTGTCCTTTCATATTTTCACCTTATGTCTTAATTAAACCAATTTAAATTAATATATCCATTTTAATAATAAAGTGGTATAATAAAAGAGTATCGAATCTTCTAGCATTAAAATGAATGATCAAATGAACTTAGAAGACGTTGTGTGATAGCTTGTCAAAAATCTCTTGACGATATGCCCCAAGTCCAAAATTGAAAATGCCAAAAGAATGAATGTTATTGACTTACTATAAATAATAAGTATCAAGGTGTTGATGACAATTATTCAATTGTGTATTGTCATTGATGTTTTCACAAGTATAGTGATGTTTACACAAATGTCTAATCCTATCCGACCACAATCAGTTCATGCCAAGCACTCTCGGGCATTGAAGAGGACCAAAGTGATTTTTTGTGTCGACTGAGTTCACTCGGGCATTACAGTGTTGGTCGGGCGTTGAAGGATTTCAGTGTTGACCGAGTGGAATAGTGAGCGTCAGTTGACTAACAGTAGATTATATTTTATGGTTAATTGGTTATATGCAGCCAAAAGATGAGTTTTATTATTTATTTGGAAGGATATTAAGGTTGACTTGAAAAGGCTTATATATATATATATATAT
>MU220214.1:80221-106460 GCA_018584345.1 Thuja plicata | reverse complement strand
TAATTAAAAAGAAAATTAAATCTTTTAATTAGATAAAAATGATCAAACCTTAGGAAATATTGAAATAATTGAATAATTGAATTACTTACAATTTGATCAAGGAAATTGATTTGAATTGAAAATATTGCAAAGCATTGATTCAGAAATTTGATAAAATGATAAAATGATAAATGGGGCCCAAAGTCTAGGCGACCATTTTAGGGTGCATACAGAACTACTGAGACCTTTGACTATGGATCAGATGATAGACATGAAGCATCATAACATAATGATGATTGATATAGCCTCTGCACTCATTTATTCTGAATTTGATGAAGTCAAGGACTTCCCTACTACCTTTGATATGTGGAACAAACTCCATGATATTCAAGGAGGAGATGTCAATGTAAAGAGAGCCAAAGTAGAAAGTCTTCGAGGTTAGTTTCATCAGATGAAAATGAAAGAAGGAGAAGACATTACAAAATACAGTGAAAGAATCAAGAAAAGTGTCAGTTCCATCAAAGCTATCGGTGGAGTGATTGAAGACACAATAATGGTTAGTAAGGTATTGAGGACTTTACTTCCTATCTATGCAATTAGAGTTTCAACTATTCAAGAGATGAGATGTAGTAATAGTGTAACTCTATATGGATTGGTTGGAAGATTAACAACCTTTGAGTTGGATAACTTTGACAATTACTCTCCTAATCCTAGAAATCTTGAGTTTGCATTCAAATCCAAATTAAACCTTGGAAAGATGAAAGGAAAAAAGATTGATAGTGACAGTGATGATGAATCTAGTGATGAAGATCTGGAAATCATTGAAGCATTACTTGCAAGGAGAGATACAAAAGGAAAATGACAATACAAAGGAAGGATACCATTAATTTTATTTTCATGTAATGAGGTTGGTCACATTGTTGCTAAGTGTCCAAACAAGGAAGACAAAGGTGAGAAAAAGTTCAACAAGTACAAAGACAAGAAAGATTACGAAATCTACAAGGACAAAGGTAAGAAATCTTGTTATATTGCTAAATATTTTGATAGTGATGAAGGTGAAGATGAAATGGTTTATATTTCTATTAAGGATGAGTCAGATAATGAAGATAATGAAAAGACAACACTATATTCTCATATTAGCAAGAATGACACTTGGATAATTGATAGTGGTTGTTCTCACCACATGACTAGTGATAAAACTAAATTTGAACATCTTGGGCACTATGATGGTGGGAGTGTTAGTTTTAGGAATGATGAACCCTACTATGTGAGAGGTAAAGGTTGTGTTGCTTTAACAGAAGGAATCAAATGTGATAATGCTTATTGGGTTGAAGGACTAAGGCACAATCTACTAAGTGTGGCATAGCTAAATAACATTAGTTTCAAGGTATAATTCATGAATGGTAAGGCCAAGCTCTTGGATGGTAAGGGAAATCTAGTTGGAACTGGCAAACAAACAAAAGGTAATCTATTTTATCTTGATCTCAATGAAAGTTCATGTTTTATTGCATAAGTAGAAGAAAGCTGGTTGTGGCATAAAAGATTATGTCATGTGAACTTTGATAACCTAGTCAACATAAGAAAGAACAAAAGAGTAAGAGGAATTCCTATTCTGAAGAAACCTGATCTAGCAATATGCAAACAATGTCAAATTGGGAAGATGGGCAAAACTAGCTTCAAGAGAAAGAATTACAATACAAAAGAAGTTTTGAAATTGGTACATACTAATTTATGTGGACCAATTGGGACAACAAGTTACACAAGTGAGAAGTGTATGCACACTAAAATGGTTGCCTAGACTATGGGCCCCCATTCTTCAATTTATCAATTTCCTGAATCAATTCCTTGCAACATTTTCAATTCAAATCAATTTTCTTGATCAAATCGTAATTAATTCAATTTTTTCAATATTTCCTAAGGTTTAATCATTCTATCCTAAGTCTTATTTAATTAAAAGAAAAACATCCCTTTTAAATAAATAAAATAACCTTATTTAATTAAAAGAAAATCTCTCTTTTAATTAAATAATTTTATCTTATTTAATTAAAATCTCTTTTAATTAAATAATATCATCTTATTTGATTAAAAGAAAATCCCTCTTTTAATAAAATAAAATCCTCACTTAAAGCTCTCTTTGTGGGCTTTTTTGCCTCTTAATCATAGCCTTTGATTTTTCCTTTTGAAGATATGAGCACATGGATCAACCAAGATTTAATCTCCACCAATGCTCATTTCTTTTTACCTCTTAATCTCTACTGTCAATTGCTCTTTAAAAGGAAACCTCTCCTTCTCATTTGGATATACAATTTTATGCTATTGTTATTTTGTAGGTTTGGAGAGCGATTTGGGAGGAGAGTTTGAGCATTTGAGCTTGAACCATGAAACTTCTCTTCTTCTTGTCTTCTTCTCTCATACATCGATGGCAATCCATTTAGAGTAGATTCATGTTAATTTAGATTCATATTTCCTTTCATAGATTAATCTTGCATATTTACTTTCATAGATTAATCTTGTATTGTTATCATATAGAAGAGCTTCCATTTTCATTTGGATGCATATTTGATGATCATGGAGACTAGAATTCTTTCTTTTCATCTTTGAATCTCTTATTTTATGGTGTACTTGCATGGGCACAAACTAGGTCAATCTGAGGGCCTCCATTATAAACCCTTGCACTCCATGAATAGAGAGCTATGAGTCACCATTTGAGACCTCATTCTTGAGAAATCTTGGATACAATGAATCATAGAAGTGTGTCAACATTTTAGCACACATTTTTGGCACCCACTGTGGGGCAGATCTGGCCTCATTTTTCATTTTTTTTGCAAATCTATTTTTTTTCATCCGTATGGATCTGTGATGAGATTTTGCATGACGTTTTGCTTAAAATGGTGTGAAGTTTTTCTTGTATGTGCAAATATTTGCACAATATTGTGAGTTTCTTCACGCGGCCTATGCTGAATCTTCATGTGAGATTTAACACTAGAGACTTGCTATTTATTGATGTTTTTATGTCTCTGGTTTTTGCTGACCACTGACGTTTGTTGTTTGCTATTTGCTGTGGTTTTCTAATTTGATTGTGAGAATAGTTTGGACTTGAATGGATAAATGAAAAAACACTCGCGTTTCTTTGGACTTGAAGTATTTTGTTGTATCTCTATAACATTTGGATTTTAGAAATAAAAATGAACCTCTCATGTGTTTAGCTTGAGTGTTTCTTGCTTTCATAGATCACATTTCTAATTTTTTCACTAAATAATGAACCTAGATTTGTTTTCTTGCATATATGTTTCACATAGTAATTAGGCCCTGTGAACACTATTTGTGGCGATCTTGAGAGAGTGGGCTTCATTCACTTGTCTTACATGTGAAGCTCTTCTTGATGATAGATCCCTTTGTAGGTAGGGAAGGATTTGATATTATCTTGTTGTCCCACTTGGTTTATTCTTCAACTTTTGATGGTATGTTCTCTCTTGGTCCCCTTTAGAGAGATCGATTGTCATTGGTGTTGATATACAAACCTTGGATGAGGCGATTTCAAATTAGTGGGTTAATTAATATTCTTGCTATGTCTAGGTGAGGTGAAGAGACTAGAGGATTATGCTCTTTTTCCTTTTGGGAGAATCAGAAACTTGGAACCCTCAAATCTGAGCTAATTCCCCATGTGGTTCATATTGTGAGTCTTCCTTGTTAGAGAGGGTTAACTGTAGTGGACACTCCCTTTATTGGGTAAACCAGGTGGATGAAACCTCAAGTAGTATTATCCATTCCTGTCGTGGAGAAACAATCACTATATAAATGTCCTTGTGGAAGAAATCTCCATAGGTGTGGTCTCTTGTTGGGTTGTGAGATCTCCTTAGCAACTCTCGATTGATTAAATTCTCAGACTGTGTCAAAACCTCGGTGCACTAGAATTGGATTTCACCCACTTGAGATTGCAAAATTTGCAGAGCTGGCCATTACTATGAACCATAGTGCAACCAAAATTTTCTTTTCTAGGACTATGTGTGTGATTGAAAAGCATTTTGAGAACATACACAAGTAGGATCTTTAGGGAGTAGAATACTATGTCACTATTCTTGTCCATGCGCAAGGTTATTTTATCCCTTTCTCATTATTTAGAGACAAACGTTTGTTTGAACTCCCTGATTATTGTCTTGCATCCCTAATTCATGATAAAAATATGTTAATGCGTCTAGTTGGTCATTTAAAATGAACAAAAACTGAGTTTTATTTCCTTCACATTAGAATCCTCATGCGAGAAAAAATTTCTTTGCGCAATGCTTTTCTTCGCATGATACTGTGTGAATCATCACACAATATTTTGGTATTTTACTATCATTTTTGGTCATTCTGTCACACCAGTTTAGTTTCCTTCGGGCTAGATTGCAAATTTTTGCATGAGCCTGGGGTAATCCTCACGCGAGAAAGCATTTCTTCATACAAAAACTATCCTCTATTGCCATACCAGTGAGTTGTTTGCTGTCAACTGTCAACTTGCTTGATTGCTATCCTATCATTTTTAGTCTTCCAAAGTGGATCCGGGTTAGATCAGGTCACTTACCCTACTGTTAGAAGCTTTTTTACTCTTTGGATTCTTTCATTTTAACCTCTTGAACTAGTAATCTTTGATTTCACAAGTGACATTGCTTGGAGTTGGTGAACTAGAAACTGTCCTTGTTGAGAAGATAAACCTTTAGATCCTTTGGTAACACACTTGGATATTTTTAGTAATCTCTTGTCCATTCACTTCCTTACAAATTCAAATTCAATCAATATAACTTGGGTAAATCATCCTCTTGATCCATATGTGTTAGGGTATTCACCCGTTTATTGGGCACCTCTGTGGCACTGCTGGTTTACACCTCTTGCAAAATTCTATCTTATCACCTCTCTTTTGGACAAGTGAGTGATTTTACTATCCTAGTTTGGTACCAACATTTCTTAGGTTTATCCTATCACCTAATACATTTTCTTTCATTCTAGTTACGAAAAGATATCAAGTAAATCAAGGAAAGAGACCTCCAGTAGTCTTTAACCAATTACCCTTAGTCCAAACTTGCCAAAAATGTAAGGGAAAAGAACCTGTATTTGATCAATCACCTAGGAACAACTCAAAAGTTTGGTTTGATTCCAAGAGTCACCTTAGTAAGTTGGGTACAAACTTAGCATCTTCTCGCTCGGATATGGATATGAGTTACACAATGACTTGATGAGAAAGGGAAGAAATGGATAAGCGCTTTGATGACATATTTGAAAGACATAGAGGTACCCTTCCATTTGGAGGTTCCTCTCACGAAAGTCAACCAGTCTCACCCCTCATCTCCACCAGATATATGGATGCACACCAAAGGGATGAGAGAGGAAAGAGAGACACCTATCAAGATGAACAATCACAACAAAAAAATCATGATGATGAACCTTATGAAACTGGCGTAAACACAACATACACCAATGATTTGTTTAGACATTCAAGACCAAGTTCATGACTCAAAACATCTTCAAGATACATGAGAAAAGGACTTAAGAGAACTGAGCATGAAAAGAAAGCCTTCCTAGACAAACAAGCTGCAAAGGAAGAGAAATTTAGAGTCCTAGAGTTGGAGAGACAAACCTTGTTGGAGATGGAAAGGAATTCACTCCAAGAAGAGAAAGCTAGGCTCTTGGCTCAACAAATTAATCATCAATTCAACAACATGCATGTTGGTGGTGGAAACAACTCACCTCCATCTACCCCTCCTAAGACATGATCATTATAGGAGACTAACACCTCCTAGGAACTCAAGACAACCTTCACAATGTGCTCACCATGGTTCACAATATGGGGGTAGTAGCTCAAGTTTTGACCTCTGCTCCCACGACTTCATAAAAATGCAACAAGAACCACTTTTCCAGTATTATGTGGAGAAATATTTAGAGAAAAACAAAGACAAGTTCCTAGAGAGTTTAATCAACAAGGGTGCTAGAGTCCCCTACAACTTTGATGTGGACAAGAAAATTAAGAAGCAAGGTCCATCTCAAGAAGAAGAGATCAAACAACTTAAGAGCATGATGGAAAAGATGTTGGCACCCAAGAATTCATTCTCACTTGATTCAATTTGTCCTAATCCTTTTGACAAAAGTGTTAACATGAAAGACTTCCCTAGAAAGGTTTAGATCCCTCAATATGACAAGTATGATGGGAATGGAGATCCACATGATCATGTGCACCAATTTAATACCACAAGTTTTGAGTTCCATCTAGATGACTCATACCTCATGAGATTGTTTCCAAGGAGTCTTAAGGGTCAAGCGATGGAATGGTTCACCAACATAATTCCTCCTGTTCAGACTTTCAAAGAGCTCATTCATAGACTTGTTCAACACTTTGCATACAACATTTCAAGATCTATCACCATGTTGGACTTATGCAACTTACAACAAAGTCAAGGGGAATCCTTTGTTACTTTCTTGCAAAGGTGGAGATGACAATGCTCTCGCTACCCTAGGACCATTCCTGAAAATGAAAAGATTGACATCCTTGTTTGCAACTTGGTTCCCAAAATGCGGTATGAATTTAGGAAGATGGTTTTTGATTCCTTTGACACCATGGTTGAAACTACATGTAGGATTGAGGATGTTTTGAAAGAACAAGGAATTTTGACCAAACATGGAAACACCAACAACAACAATGGTCAAAACAACAACAACCCTAACAAGGATAAAGGAAATAACTCACATTAGAATAGGAACAAACAAGTGGTCAATGATGGAGTTGTGGACTCCTCCCAACCCAAAGATCAAACTATGCTCCACTTTCCTAGCGATGTTCAAGCCATGAAACTCAACGCATCTAATCAATAAGAGAACAAGCCAAGATACCAAGATAGGCCTAAGAAAGAAAGACATCAGTTTTCAAAACTTGGTGATTCATACGAGGATGTCTTGAAAACACTTATTTCCAACAACCTGGTGCATCCTCAAGATCCTGCGAAGCATTATATACCTGATGTTAAGCCACATTGGTGGGATGAGAAAGGCTTTTGCATATTTCACAATGGCATTGGACATGATATTGAAAACTATTGGAAAATCAAACATATCATCCAAGATCTCATTAACAATGTCAAACTCAAGGTAGATGGATTAAACACCAACGCTGTTCATAAGGCATTCAAGGAACCTTTTCCCAAGTATGAGAAGGGGGAAACCTCTATACCTAAGAATGACAAGGCTGAGATTGATTACACTTATATAGATGCAGAGAATACTATCAACGTGCTTGAAGTTGTAGGAGAAAATGTCAACATGATGAGGGGTAAAGATCCCTATGGTTATGATCTAGACATAGACTCTCCTCCTATCTTTTATGAAGAACCCATCATGGTGCTAAGAGGTCCCAACCCTAGAGTGTCATCACAAAATCTCAATGTTGTCACACAAAGTCAAGGTCCCATTTTCATTAGAGGACCCAATTCAAGTCAATCAAGTAAATCAAAACAAGTGGCATCAAAGAATGTCACCTCAAAACTAGTAGTCAATCCTAAGTCAAGCTATAATCTTGTCGATCAGTTGTAAATAATTCCAGCTCAGATTTGAATCTTTGAGCTCTTAGAGTTGTCCCTGAGACACAAGCAAGTCCTTGAGGATGCTTTGCATGGAGCGAACGTCCCTAACAACTTAGACGTTGATCAATTCCAGAACATGGTTAACCATATTGCTAGCCCACATTACCTTACTTACTTAGAGGATGATGATAAAGCTATGAGCCACCCACATAATCTCACTCTTAATATTCAGGTCATGATCCACAAAACCCGTGTTAGGCACGTGTTGATAGATGGGGATGTTGGGCTTAATATTTGTTCTTTTAGTCTTTTGAAAAAATTGGGTTATTCTGAAGAAGTCATAGATACCAGGAAAAAGATCACTATCAAAGCCTATGATGAGGCAGAAAGAAGTTCCAAGGGGTTGTCCGTCCAACCTGTTAGGATTGGCCCTATTGAAAAAGTTATTTTATTTCAAATAGTTGATGCTGGCCCCCTTGCATACAATATCTTACTCGGTAGACTGTGGATTCATGATATGAAAGTAGTTTCATCTACTTATCATCAGTGTGTTAAGTTCCTTTACAATGGAATAGAAATTTGTATACCTAGGGATAACACTTTATCTGTTAACTCAATTTTAACAGGAGCTCATGTTCCCCTCAATAGAGTAGTAGAATATTTTGATGCAACCTTAGCTGAATGTAAAGACAAGCTCATGTTAGTAGATCTTGGCATGGGGGGTATCATCTCAACTCCCTCACAACATTACCAGTTTCACCCCGGTCTTATGGAAAGCCTTTACAAGAAAAGAGACCTTCTCTTCAACTATGACTTTATTTGGCATGTTTGTAGAGTCCTCAGTGCCTATCCAAGATGAGAAAGAAGAGATGTTTGTTAGAGACTAGATCTATAGAGAAGAGAAATTCATGCACAATGAGAACTTCTCTCCCTCTCCTACGGCTTATGGAAGAGGGTATACTTTTGTCAAATAGATGGGCTATCTCGGACATGGCCCTCTTAATTACAAATTGGATGCTAGAGTTGAACCTCTTGATCATGCTCTTTTTGGATGCAAGTCTAAGAAGACGGTTGGCCTAGGTTTTGAGAATTACAACAAGAAAAATATTCCTATCCTTGATAATTCGGATAGTGAAGATGAACCAGAATACATACCTAATTTGAAAAATCAGCAAGACATGTGTGACGATTGAGTTCCTTCCACTAATCTCCTTTGGGGAGGCTCAGATATTCTGGTCACTCATGTGTCAGTTGCAACTTTAGAACAAGGTGGATCAGATGTAGAATATCCTTTTAGAGAACATCAATGAAAGAATCTTGTTCATTTAATGGAAAAAGAAGGTGTTACCCTTGATGACACTAGACCTTCCACATCAATATGTCTGAAACCTTCATGGTGTAAACATCCTAGTTGTAGTTCAGACACAAGTTCATATGAGTATGAATGGGACTCCTTCTTAGAGCCTTCCATAGTTGACATGGATGTTGATGTCATCCACACTTATACTTCTCAACCTAAGGTAGCTGATGAGTCATGTGTAGGATTAAAGGATTTGAACCCACATATTGCCTTAGTGGACAATTCTCCACTTGTTAGGACAAACCCTGATTTGGGTAGCTTAGAAGGATACTTGATAGACTCTAACTCTTTGGTCACCAGAGATGATGTTATTCACATTTATAACCTTGAACTAGTCATTGAATTACCTCTTGTTCATCTTGACCTCATTGATTAGTCCCAACACTATCAAAAACCTTAGCTCTTAATGTTTCAAAATGATTATGAGATAGCCTGTTACCTAAATTCCATTGAACCCGTAGTCTCTTCCACCAGTGAACTGGCTACCAACATGACAGAGCCAGACATCAAGTACCTTAGTCACAAAATAAAAAGAATATGATTTTTGATGGCAAAAACCACTATTTGGTAGTGTCAGAACAAAAAAAAGTAAAAAGAAATAACGTATCCAAGGGTGAAAACCTCTCTGAGGTGCCTAAGGATGAGGTACTTGATCATCTCCCTAGCTACTTTCAAGATATATCTTTAGTGCTTATCAAACCAACACAAGTAGTAAATTTGGGTATAGATGAAGCTCCGTAGATCGTACACTTGGCTGAGTCTTTGACACCATAAGAAAAAGTAGCTTACACTAAGTTCTTACAAAAAAAGAAGATCAGCTTTGCATGGAATTATTTAGATATGCCAGGGTTGGAAATTAATCTTATCATGCATCACTTATCCATAGCTCTGGGTGTCAAACCGGTTAAATAAAAATTGAGAAAGATGCATCCTCACATAGATCTCCTAGTCAAAGTAGAATTAGAGAAACTCCTTGGTGTAGGATTCATAAGAGCTATTGCCTATGCTGAATGGATATCAAACATCGTACCAGTTTCCAAGCATGACAAATCCATTTGAGTTTGTCCAGATTTTAGAGATGTCAATAGAGCATGCCTAAAGGATGATTTTCCACTTCCCAATATAGACATGATAGTGGATATGACTATGGGTTATGAGATATATTCGTTGATGGATGGTTTTTCCAGATACAATCAGATTAAGATAGCTCCTGAAGATCAAGAAAAGACTTTATTCACTTGTGTGTGGGGTACCTATTTTTGGAACGTTATGCCTTTTGGATTGAAAAATGCAGGAGCCACCTATCAACGATCTATGACAACCATTTTTCATGATATAATGCATAAAAACATGGAATATTATGTGGATGAAACCTTGGACAAGTCTAAGAAAAGAGACACACAATTAGATGATTTAGAAGTCATTCTAGATCACATGGAACAATTTCAACTAAGGTTAAATCCTAAAAGGTGTGCATTTGGATTCACCCCTAGAAAAATACTAGGATTCATCATTTTAGCAAGAGGAATAGAGGTAGACCCTGAAAAATTCCAAGCAATCATAGATATGCCACCTCCTAGAAACATCAGTCAAATGAGGAATCTTCAATCTATAAGGAGATTCATTTCATAGTTGGCAGATAGAGCTCAACCTTTTAACAAGAACTTACACAAAGGAATCAAATGTGTTTGGATTGAGGATTGCCAAAAGAGCATAGATCAAATAAAGAAATACTTGGAAAATCCTCCTATTTTAATGCCTCCTATCCCAGGGAAACCACTTATTCTATACATTTCAGCGACAAAATCTTTTTTGGGGTCATTACTAGCTCAACTTGATGAACAAGGGAAAGAAAGAGAAATATACTACATCAGCCACACTCTTGTTTCATATGAGATTAACTATAATAGCATTAAAAAATCTTTCCTTGCAGTTGTGTTTTCTTCCCAAAAGTTGCGACATTACATGCTTGCGCACACTATACACCTCATAGCAAAAATTGATCCACTCAAGTATTTGCTAGGTAAGGGTGCCCTCTCGGGTAGACTTGCTAAATGGATGATGATTCTTTTAGAGTTTGAAATAGAGTACATTGAGCATAAATAAATCAAAGGACAAGCCATAGCAGATCATTTGGCTGATTTCCCAATACAAGATAATGCACCTATTCAAGTTGAGTTCCCAGGTGAGCACCTCATGTACATGATTGAAAGAACATGGAAGATGTTCTTTGATGGATCCTTTATGTAAAATGGTTCAGGAGCTAGTGTTTTTTTTGTTCCTCCTCATAGGTACACAATTCCTAAGTCTTACAAGTTATTTTTCCCATGTACAAACAACATTGTTGAGTATGAAGCTTTTAAAAATGTGTTAGAATAGTCCCAAATGATAATTGAGAGGGGGGGTGAATCAGTTATCAGCTAATTAGATTCTTTTTCCTTATTAACTACAGAATACAATAAAGTAAATGCACATTTAGATAACACAATAGACAACACCATAATTTGGTTACGGGGAAACCAAATGGTAAAAACCCCGGTGGGAATTAACACCCACAATTAACTATACTTGTTTATAATAATCCCTATTAGAAGATCTTGCAACCCTGTTAGGAGTTGTTCTTTACAATGCAATAAGTATAGTGACATGGTTAAGGGTCTAACCCTTTTAGGAGTCTTTTACAAATAACCCTGTTAAGGGTGAGGACTCACTGTCCAAAAGCTCACTGCTTCAATGGTGAAGGCTACAACCTTCTATAGAATAGATATGCACTATATCTAATGATGAACTATAGAGTAGACCTGTTGTCTTGATCAGTTCGAATGTATTTTAATCTTTCACTTCTTCTTCACATAGATCCTTGATGAATGAAACACAACTGATATTTTTCTCTGTACTTTTTCTGTCTCTTATCTTGTCATTCACACATAGCGTTCCACAAATGAAATACTATAAGTATCTTCCTCAAAGCATGAGATCCTGGGACCTCTTAGGAAACTCTTCATAACATCCTTGTTAGCTTAACTAATCATGCAAGCATAATTATAACCACATAATATAAATTGAATAGATGTGACGCTTCACGAATTCGGCCTCACCAAATTAACTCTAACATTGCAATCTTGTTGAAACACATTCGGTGCCTTTAGATAAATATCTTCAACACATAACTAATGTTGAATATACACACACATATCCCAAAGATAGGTGCAACTCAAGAACCAATGCAATACATTGGCTATGTACAGACAAACTCCAAAAACTGTAACTACCGTTTAACAGAATTACACAACACAACTAAAAATTCATATTTGAGTCTGCGTGTATGAAAAAAACATGAACAACATGTATAGAACTTGAATATAATAGCGCAAGGCTTGATAACATTATTATGATAAGTACATATAGAACACTACTATATATTAAATGTTGTCATCAATGAAAAACATACAATCAACTAGCTACCAGAAGTAAATCTCCAACAATCTTTCCCTTTGACATTGATGGCAACATATGATATTAAAACATCTTCAGCACATGGTGTCTTCTTTCTTTTTACAATCTTCTCCATATCTTCATCAAAGATTCCTCTATACTACTACAACTCCTCTATCTATGTTTATACTCCCCCAGAGTATAACCTCTCCCTTACTATATACTCCCCATTTGACATCAATGACAAAGGGTGCCATAAAAAATTTGGCATAGGTACTACTCCAGAAGTAGAGTAGTCGACCATTCATCAGTCACTATGGACTGATGTTCTTGCTACTTTATCTAATCAGACTCAGGAGAGGGAATTACTCCCAACGTCTCCCTGAGATACTCAAAAGTATCTTTTGATAGAGGCTTTGTGAAAATATCTACCAACTATTCTTTGGTGCTTACATAGTCCAATTTTACTTCATTGTCTGCAACTTTTTCTCTAAGAAAATGGCATTTTATCTCAATGTGTTTTGTCTTTGTGTGCATCACAGGGTTCTTGGACATGTTGATAGTACTTGTGTTATCGCAGTGAATAATAATAGGATAATCAACCTGAATACCAAAATCTTTAACCATCTGCTTGATCCAAACCATTGTTGAACAATTCAATGCTTTTGCAACATATTTAGCTTTTGCTGTCGACTGAGAGATATAATTCTATTTCTTGCTTACCCAAGAAACCAACCTATCTCTAAGAAATACCACTCTTCCAGAGTGCTCTTCCTTTCATCAATACAACCTACCCAATCTGCATCTGTATACACATGAAGTTGTACATTCTCTGATTTAGGATACCATAAACCATAGTCTATAGTTCCCTTTAGATATCTAAATATTCTCTTTATTGCCATTAGGTGATTCTATTTTGGTTAAGCTACAAATATACCAACAATTCCAACTAGATTGGATATGTCTGGTCTAGATTGAGTAAGATGTATAAGTTTTCCAATCATAGATTTGTACAATGTCTTGTCAATTGCTGCGGAATCATCTTCTTTAGAAAGCTTTCTTCCTGTTATCATAGGAGTGCATACTGGTTTAGAGTCTTCCATTTTGAAAGTTTTTAATATTTCCTTCACCTATTTGGACTAATTTATAAATATTCCTTTACATGCCTATTTTACATTTAATCCCAAAAAATATTTTATAGGACCAATCATGCTCATTGCAAATTCATTCTGCATTTCTTTTGCGAATTCTGCACTAATCTTGTCATTAACTCCAAAGATAATGTCATCAAAAAATATGGCAACAAGTAATAATCCATCAGGTGTCTCTCTTATGAATATGTTACAATCTGCTGCTCCTTTCTTAAATCCAATCTTGGTAAGATAACCATCTATTTTCTCATACCAAGCTCTTGGGGCTTGTTTAAGTCCATAGAGTGCTTTCTTCAATTTGCATACCATGTCTAGTTTATCTGAGGGATTAACATCTTCAGGCTGTTCTATGTAGACTTCTTCCTTCAAGTCACCATTCATAAAGGCTGATTTGACATCCATTTGATATAATTTGAAGTCTTTGAATGTTGCATAGGCCAAGAATAACTTAATGGTTTCTAGTCTGCTCACAAGGGAAAATGTGTCAGTGTAATCCATCCCTTCCCTCTGCGCATATTCTTTGCACACTAGTCTTTCTTTTTTTTTACTACTGTACCACCTTCATTCATCTTTTTCCTGAATACCCACTTTGTTCCAATCACATTTTTTTCACTAGGTCTAGGAACCAATTCCCATGTGTCATTTTTTATTATTTGATCTAATTCTTCTTCCATTGCTTTCTGCCAATCAAAATCCTTGCATGCATCTTCCACACTTAAAGGTTCAATCTGTGAAAGTAAACATACCTCTTCATCCACTGTTAAACCTTTTGCTTTAGATCTGGTCAAAACACTACTGCTTTGATCTCCAATGATATCATCTTTTGAATGATACCTAGATGTGAATTTTGAAACTTTTGGTGTGACATCCTCATCTATAATCTGTGATACTTCTTTTCTTGATTCAGGTTCATTACATGATACTTCAATACAATCAAACATTTCTTCAATAACAATGTCTTTACTGTTAGGCCTGGGTTCATCCTCAATCATGGGTGCATAATCATAGTACCTCTCTTGAATCATGAACTTCTCATCAATCTTTACATGATTACTTTCAATTATCTTCTTTAATCTTAAATTAAAACATCTGTATGTTTTTCTTTTAGTAGAATAACCAAGGAAAATACCTTCATCGCTTCTAGCATTTAAACTTACCAACACCATCATCTCTCTTGATGTAGCACTTGCTACCAAAGATTCTAAAGTATTTTACTGTAGGTATATTACCAAACCAAAGTTCATAAGGTGTCTTATCTGCGCCTAGTCTTAGTTGGGTTCTATTGATAGTATAGACTATTGTATTGATTGCATCTCTCTAGTAAGTGTGCGCAACTTTTCCTTCAATCATCATAGTGTGCATTGTATCAAGTATGATCATGTTCCTTCTTTCTACTATCCCATTCTGCTGAGGGGTTCTGGGTGCACTCAACTATCTTTTGATTCCATGTTCTTCATAGTAGTCATAAAACTGGTCAGAGGTGAATTCTCCTCCTCTATCTGATCTCAGACACTTTATTTTTATCCCAGATTCATTCTCAACTTTAGCTTTGAATATTTTGAATTTCTCAAAGGCTTCAGACTTCTCTTTTAAGAATGCAACCCACATCATCCTTGAAAAATCATCAACAAACAAAATGAAATACCTTTCTTTGTAGTATGATCTTGTTTGAGTAGGACCACATAAGTCTGTACGCACTAGGTCTAACTTGTTCTCAACTAAGTTCTGCTTTCTCCTAAAAGAGCTCCTTACATGCTTTCCCATAACACATTCCCTACACATTGTGTCAACTGGTCTTGCAATACTTGGAAGGTCTTTAACTGCCTTGACATTACTTATCTTTACTATATTATCAAAATTGATATGATAGAGTCTCTTGTACCATAACCAACTGTCATCCACTTTTGTAACAAAACAACTTACATCTAAATTGAGCTGAAAAACATTACCTTTTGTTTTTGATCCTGATGCAATCATGTCTCCTTCTTTGTTTCTAATGATACATTTGTTGTCTTTGAATTCCAAATGATAACCTTTGTCAAGTAGGTGTCCAACACTTAGTAAGTTGTGATGTAATCCATCAACACATAGAACATCATCTGTCTTATTCTTTCCATCCAGGGTGATAGATCCTCTGCCTATGATAGGTTTGGGAGTGTTATCTCCAAATCTAACCATACCACCTTTTTACTTTTCTAGATGAACAAATTTGTCTTTATCACCTGTCATGTGGTGAGACCATCTGCTGTCAATGATCCAATCAGTTATGATATTTTCTTTGGAAATTAGGGCTAACTCTTGTGCTTCCTTTTCATCTTCAATGTCCATTTCCTCAAGAAGTTTATCCATGTCTTTGAGGGAAACGAATCCAATTTCATCTTCTCCTGAATCTTCATTAGTTTCACCTTCTTCAGCATGATAGCATTCCTTTCTGTATTTAGGTTTATAATCAGATCTAAATTTCTTTACTCTTGTAGGACACTTAGATGCAAAGTGACCAATCTTGTTGCATGAGAAACATTTGAATGGAAGTTGTCCTTCATATTTTCCTTTGCCTTTCTTTTCTCTTTTAGAAATCATGGCAATGATTTCTTCTAGTTCTTCATCAACTTCTTCTTTCTCATTATTGCTAGAGATGTGTAAAGGTTTCTTACCATGGACTGAGGCTTTGAAAGTTGTTTCAATTTTGGGTTCAGTCTTCAATATTGATATCTCAAATGCAGAGATTTTACTGATCAAAGTCTCTCTCTTGAAGTCTAGTGAAAATTGCATGGTTTCATCTAGAATATTGATCTTGCTCTCATAGTCTGCTGGTAAAGTAGTCATCAGCTTGTCCATTATGTCTTCTTCTGATATTTCTCCACAATTGTTTCTAATTCCAGAAACTGCTTCATTTATTCTCTGATTGTAGGCTCTGATGTTCTCTTTAGGTAACATCTCTAGATTGTTGTATTTCTTTTTCCATGTCTTCC
This sequence comes from Thuja plicata, assembly GCA_018584345.1. Lineage (NCBI taxonomy): Eukaryota > Viridiplantae > Streptophyta > Pinopsida > Cupressales > Cupressaceae > Thuja > Thuja plicata. The sequence goes on along the minus strand of MU220214.1, from coordinate 90,016 downwards.
TGTGCGCATTCTTTTCTTGGATATCTCCTTCAAACATGTCTTCTAAATACTTATTGTGTATGTCTTGTCTACTTTCTTGATCTCAGAGAATTCACTGTCAGATAGTGCACTTATAAGGGCTTCTTTGGCAACTGCATTAGCTATGAATATATCCTTTTGTTTACTACTAGCATCATCTCTTGAGAGGTCTTTCAAAGAGGGAATAATAACTTCTTGTGTGGTTATCTCAAAGATGTCAAAACCAACACACTGTAGATGTGTTATCATTTTTTTCTTCCAATCCAGATAATTCTCTCCATTGAACTTAGGACTCTCTTTTCTAAAGTATGCCATCTGATCTACCTTAAGCTATTAGGCTTTCTCTTCAAGGCACTTGGCTCTGATACCAATTGTTAGAATAGTCCCAAAGGATAACTAAGATGGGGGGGGGTAAATCATTTATTAGCTAATTAGATTATTTTTCCTTATTAACTCTAGAATACAATAAAGTAAATGCACATTCAAATAACATAATAAACAACACCACAATTTGGTTATGCGGAAACTAAATGGTAAAAACCCTAGTGGGAATTAACACCCACAATGAACTATACTTATTTATAATAATCCCTGTTCGAAGATCTTGCAACCCTATTAGGATTTGTTCTTTACAATGTAATAAGTATAGTGACCTGGTTAAGGGTATGACCCTATTAGGAGTCTTTTACAAATAACCCTGTTAAGGGTGAGGACTCACTGTCCAAAAGCTCACTACTTCAATGGTGAATGCTACAACCTTCTATAGAACAGATATGCACTATATCTGATGATTAATTGTAGAGTAGACCTGCTATCTTGATCAGTTCCAATGTATTGTAATATTTCACTTATTCTTCACATAGATCCTTGATGAATGAAACACAACTGATATTCTGCTCTGTACTTTTTCTATCTCTTATCTTGTCACTCACACATAGCGTTCCACAAATGAACTACTATAAGTATCTTCCTCAAAGTATGAGATCATGGGACATGTTATGAAACTCTTCATAACATCCTTGTTGGCTTAAATAATCATGCAAGCATAATTACAACCGTGCAATATAAACTGAATAGATGCGATGCTTCACAAAGTCGGCCTCACCAAATTAACTCTAACAGTGCAATCTTGTTGAAACACATTTGGCACCTTTAGATAACTATCTTCAACACATAACTAATCTTGAATATATACACACATATCCTGAAGATAGGCACAACTCAAGAACCAATGCAATACATTGGCTCTGTATAGACAAACTCCAGAAACTATAACTGTCGTTTAATAGAATTACACAACACAACTGAAACTTCATATCTGAGTCTGTGTGTATGAAAAAAACATGAACAACATGTCTACAACATGAACATAACTTCACAAGGCTTGATAACATTATTTTGATAAGTACATACAGAACACTACTGTATATTATATGTTGTCATCAATGACAAACATACAATTAACTAGCTGCTAGAAGTAAATCTCCAACAAAATGAACTTAAGATGGCCAAGGAATGGAGAATCATAGAGTTTCACATCTATGGGGATTCTTAGCTGATAATCAACCAAGTTAATGATGAATATCAAACAAAAAATGAGAAACTGGTACCTTACAAGAAAATGGTTGATTCCTTTAAATGGTACTTCACATTTGTCGCATTTTAGCAAATCCCTATAGCAAAAAATAAAGTAGCTGACGCTATGGCTACACTTTCTTCACTCCTTCAGTTAGAGAAACATGAAACCAGATTCAAGTTCTTGGTGGAGGAGCTACATCACCCTATCTATGACTCCCAAGAAATTCATGTCATTTATACCCTTGTTGGTCATGAGTCATCCCGTTATGGTGCCATTTACTCATACCTTCATGATGGCATTATACCTGAAACCTTTAACCAATCTGAATGCAGAAACCTTACCTAAAATGCCTCTCGTCATTCCCTTATCTCTGGTGATTTATATAGGAGGGGTCTTGATGGAAAACTTCTTAGATGTTTAGAAAAGGAGGAATCTGACCAAGCATTAGTTGACATCCACAAGGGCATTTGTGGGGGACATTCCAATGGTTTTTCCATGGTGTGAAGGTTTCTTAGGGTGGGGTACTATTGGCCTATGATGCAGATTGATGCAGTAGCTTTTGCAAATTCATGTGAAAAGTGTTAGAAACATGGTAACCTGATACATGCTCCAAGCAGGGAGCTCATTCCTTCTATATCTCATTGACCATTTCACCGTTGAGCCTTTGATCTTGTTGGGCAGATTCATCCCAACTCATCAGGTGGACACAAGTTTATTATCACTGCTACTGATTACTTCACTAAATGTGTAGAATTTGTCCCACTTTTTGTTTCCTTGGGCAAGAAAATATCTCTATTCATTCTGAACCATATCATCTGTCGATATGGAGTGCCAATTCAAAAATAAAGACCTTAAACAACTCTATAATAAATTCAAGATTAAACAACATTGGTCCTCCATTTACTTCCCACAAGGAAATGGTCAAGCAGAGGCATCAAACAAAACTATTATTAAAATCCTACATAGAACAGTCTATAAGAATGGTAGAGATTGGCACTTACAGATAAATCTAGATTTGTGGGCCTATAGAACAAGTATTCATACTCCTGCTAGGACTACCCCTTTTTCCCTTGCATATGACGCTAAAGTAGTGTTACCTTTGGAGATTGAGATTACTTCACTTTGAGTTTCCCTCAAAGGCATAGTTACAGATGAAGACTACCATGCCATGATACTTCAAGAGTTAGAACTTCTAGATGAGAAATGTTAAGTGTCATTTTACCATATGAGGGTTTATCAAAAGCGCATGTCCAAAGCCTTCAACAAAAATGTTCACCCTAGAGAATTTCAAGTGGGAGATCTTGTCCTACATGAAAATCCTAAGAATCAATAGCATAAAGATCAAAAGGGAAAATTTGAGCCTAATTGGCTTGGACCTTACATCATCACAGTAGCTTTTGGGTCAGGTACTTATTTACTGTCTATGACAGAGGGAGAGCAGCTCCCTGATCCTATCAATGTATTGCACCTGAAGAAGTTCTATCTATGATGCCTATTCTGTCTGGGGGCATCCTTTGTACATACTTATTGATCCTGAAAAAATCCCCAAAAAATGATATATTGCCAAAAATTAAAAAAAATAGAAAATGACTTGAACAAATGATCATCTTAGTGAAAACCTATCAATAGGCACTTTGATGTATCTCCAAACAAATTATATATTCCAAATATTTAAAAAAAAAACATCCAAGTGGTGAAAACCTAGAAATAGGCTCTACTTGAGGCCTTTGCACCCCTGTTTCTTAGCGTGAGTCCTTGACACTTAGCCTTTCTCCATCATGCCTTGTCCTTGTTTCCTTGGTTTGAAATTGGTCTTTGTCTTTTTCTATGGGGCATAACTATGTTAGCTTTGGTCTCTTGGATGCGTTAGTCTTTAGGACGCCTCACAAATGGTGTTTTTAAACACCACCCCAACTGTATTTTTCAATACAACCCCTCACATCGAGTGTTTTTCAACTCTTATCGGTTTGGTCTTACCCATTTTTTTCATGTGGTCTTGCTTGCTTGCAAGCATTCAATCCTTATCCTCAAAACTCATTATCAGTTAACACACTTAAATTTGTAAACACAACACTTAATGCTTGAGCTATGTCATGATCTTTTCTGTGTGTTGACTGTTATTGATTTTTGTTGAGTGTCCTTGTCTAATAAGTCTCTCCAGGATGCATAGCTAGAGGACTTGGGGTATGGGGCATGTTTTTATTTTCTTTTTGCTTGTGGGTGTGGTCTTGAAACTCTTGAGTGTCTCTTGTTGTTTCTCTTGAAACACTTAGGAGAGTTGAGGCATCATCCTTGACTATTTTTTTGGCACAACCGTTCTTATGGTCATCCTGAAATCTATGCCTCGATGCGAGCATGGTTTTGCTACATTAAATTAGGTAAGCTAACATCGAAGTCATCTTGATCTTTATGTATTTTATGCTTATGCTAGAATCTTTCCACATTCCAATCCGATATAAATCACATTCATATCTTCATAATTGTGCTTGTGACTAGTGATGATTGTGTGAATTTCTGATATCCTTTAATAATGGCCCAATGATGAAAATAAGTTTCTTAACATTCTCTAATGAATGATGAACACAAATTCCTCTATTACAGTTGCTCTATTGCAAGTACACCTTTGCATTTTCATGTAGCTTGCATTGTTAGATCTCATGTTAGTTTGTGTTTTAGGTTGCATTATGAGTTTTAGAGGGTTTCCTTCATCTTTCTTGTGGACTTTTAATCAATTGTGGTCATGTTTGATCTTCATTTCCTTATCTTCTTTCGTGATCTCAATCAAAATTTTCTATCTTAAACGGTTGATTGATTTTGGGGAAAATTCTCTTTCTTCTCTCCATTTCTTTCCACCTCTTCCAGACTTCTATCTTCCATTCACTTTCACCCCACTTATTTTCTTCTAATTCAACCTTGGATCATAATATTTCATGCTTGATGATCTACCTTAGTTATATGATCCTTATATATTTCATCTTACATCAAGAACCTTATCTTTAGTTTGATTTGATCAAATTTATCAAATTGTTGTTTCTCCTCTATCTCATTTCAATTTTGATCATGAGGGGGCAGTACCTATCAAATTTCAATCCTTGATTGAGATTTATCAATTCTATCATTTTCTCATCTTGGGGAAACCTTTCTTGAGATTCTTATCTTGGACTTGTCAATTACCTATTTACAGGGGTGTTGACCTTGTATTTTTTTCAATCAGCTTATCTTTGTCCTGATGTGTTCCCGCCCGTCGATCACATGTCTCGATTGTTTTGTGATCCCAAATCGATCTCACACTTCAACTACATTCTTTGACTACATGTGTTCCCATAAAGATCACACATTAGTTAAAGAGGGGCAAATGTATGCACCCTAAAATGGTCGCCTAGACTATGGGCCCCCATTCTTCAATTTATCAATTTCCTGAATCAATGTCTTGCAACATTTTCAATTCAAATCAATTTTCTTGATCAAATCGTAATTAATTCAATTATTTAAATATTTCCTAAGGTTTGATCATTCTATCCTAAGTCTTATTTATTTAAAAGAAAAACATCCCTTTTAAATAAATAAAATAATCTTATTTAATTAAAAGAAAATCTCTCTTTTAATTAAATAATTTTATCTTATTTAAATAAAATCTCTTTTAATTAAATAATATCATCTTATTTGATTAAAAGAAAATCCCTCTTTTAATAAAATAAAATGCTCACTTAAAGCTCTTTTTGTGATGGAAAAAGGGAAATAAATCACATAAAAATAAATAAAAAATCCCTTTTCCTCTACACTTTCCAAGTGGTGGGCTTTTTTGCCTCTTAATCATAGCCTTTAATTTTTCCTTTTGAAGATATGATCACATGGATCAGCCAATATTTAATCTCCATCATTGCTCATTTCTTTTTACCTCTTAATCTCTACTATCCATTTCTCTTTAAAAGGAAACCTCTTTTTCTCATTTGGATATACACTTTTATGCTATTGTTATGTTGCAGGCTTGGAGAGCAATTTTGGAGGAGAGTTTGAGCATTTGAGCTTGAACCATGCTGTAAAGGAAGAAAATTGAATGTTTTTATTTATTTAGATATATTTAATTTGGTTAGGTTTGAAATGTGTTGTATTTCCTTAACCTTTACATTTAATTGTAATTTATGTATGTGTGTTGTAATGTGATTAAGAATATAGGGAGAAGGAAGATAAGATGTTCCTCTTTTACCCCCAAATGCACAAATGAAAGATCCAAATTGATTAGCCCAAAAGAAGGATCAATACACAAATGAATCAACCATTTGGAAATGAGAGCAAGGAAGATCTTAAAATCTATTTGATAATTAAGGAGATATGATATATAATAGTAATTGAAAAGGATGAGAGGAAGTACCAACCTTAAAGAATTGCAGATCTGAGGAATATTCTTTTCTGAGGTCTGTACCCTATTTCTAAAAAATTTGAAGTATGACCCGGAACAGAAACGAAAAGAAGAAAAAAACCCAGAAATCTTTTTCCAATCCAACACTGTATTGAGAAAAAGGTCGACCTTGACCCACAAATGTCACCCCTGACCCAATAATCTCAACCCTGACTTGCACAGGTTTGACAGAAAATCTGTTCGCAAATGTCGATAGTTCGCTGAAAAGGGTATCCAAATTTGAGTTCAAATCCATGGTCCCAAACATGTACCTAAAAAAAAAAAAGATTTTTTTTTTGGGGTAGGGGTTTTCCTTGGTCAAACCCCGGTTTTGGAATTAGCCTCAAATATATAATTGAAATTGTAGAAGTAAACAAAGTAAATGAAACAATTCACCTTGTTCATATAAAAGTCCTTGTGGAGGATTCAAATCCTTGAATCCACAAGTATGCACCAATGGATCTAGAATTTAGAATTTAGGATGTCTTCAATCAATCACTTGTAGATTTCCAACACCAAATCTTGAATGGGTTCTTGAGTATGAAGAGGCTTGGAAGAAGGTGGATGGAGAGTCACCAAAAAGGGCACTATGTAGCTTGAATCCTTCAATGGCCTCCAATGGATCTCTTTGATGAATGCTTGAATGCTTGATGATGGATAGATGCTTGCTTCAAATCTTTCTCCTTAGCCTACTTGAACTTCACTTGATAATGCTTCTCAATTGCTCAATAACGCTTAGGCTTGGATAGAGGACTTAGAGAAAATGAGAGGAGAAAGGATCCTTTTTATATGAAATTAGGGCACAATATTCTAAGGAGGCCAAGATAAGAGAATTAAATTCCCATTAAAGCCTTTAACCCTAAGAGAGGACCTATATTAAATATAATTTAGGAATCATCACTTTGGAACATGAAACAACTGACCCGAAAGCGGGAATTAAATTTTTCAAAGACCGATATCCAAAAACTGTGAGATCCTAAAATCTGGACCCTGGGTCAAGGTCAAGGTTGACCTTGACCTAGGTCAAAGGTGAGGTTGACCTTGACCTAGGTCAGGGTCGAGGTTGACATAGACCTAAAAGGTCAACTTTGACCCTGAGGTCAAAGATCTAAAATCTGCAGTCCAGAATACCAAAAATAGGCTGGAGAGAGGTGGAAAATGGGGCAGAACATGGGTAAAGCCAGGTCTAAATCAGGAACCCATTCAAGGTGCTTGACATGAACCCAAACCACTTACTCAGAAGGATAAACCAGTCTACCATGAAATTTCTTCCATTTTCTTACTATACATTTAGCCTCCACTTTAGCAAGAGTATGGAGGCAACACAAACTCTTGGTAAAGGAGATCATAAAGAACAAACAATCTTATTGGAATCAAAAAAGGGAAAAGGAAATCCTCAAGCCCCCAAGGGACTTAATTCTTTATCAACCCTAAGATCACAATAAGAGAAACATCACTAGTTATGGAAAGAGAGAGAGAGGGTGTGATTATCTTGCCCAATGAGAACTTATATCTCATTGTGAACAACACAAGTAAACAAAGTAACTGGAAAAATGGAGTTGAACCGCCTAGTCAATGTGGCTACTCACTATCCAACCCATCAGGGAGATCCATTCTTAAGGACACCTTTCGACCTTAAAGGATCAAAAATTTTGAAAAACCGGAGGGATCAAGAGATCCGTGTAAATTTAAACTGGAGGGATCAAGAGATCCTAAAAAGTAAAATGTCCATGCTTTAAGGATTATTTTTTAATCCATAAAGGGAAAAAATTTTAAGTGCTTGAAAATATTTTGAATGTGCGTGTGTGTGTGAAAAAAGTGAGTAGATCATATGCCCCCACATTAAATTCATTGCTAACACTTTAATAGGAGCAATGGTTTTAATGGAAACATAAACAACTCTATGGATTATGTTTCCACTATGAGATGCCCACAAATGAAGACAAATCAAGGGAAATAAGCATAACATACAAAAGAACACAGAAGGGATCTACCTATTGTTGGGTCAGTATGATCATAAGATAACATGTGCATATATAGATATGATATTATTGCAAATGAATTGTCATCATTCCCCAAAGAAAGTAGAACTACAATCACAATGGAGGAAAGAAAACTTAAGAGTTACGAAGAAGAATCTTTTCAGACCACAACCTGGAGACCAAAAAGAATCAGTGCTACCATGTCGCAGATCCAAGAAGACTATACAAGGGAAACATTTACAAACAATAGCACAAGTAAAACATAACATAAGAACAACATATAGAAGAATAAAGATACATATAGAGGAATTGTACAACAAGTTTATGTATTTTATCACCTTACACCAACAAATTAACAAGGGTCGTATAAAAGAATCTAACAAACATTTAGCAAACACATTATGGGAGAGGCACAATACAACATGTAAACATGAAAAAGGGCTATCATGAAGGATAGGCCAATCAAGCACATTGCCTACTCTCCCTATCTTTCTTTATATCAGTTAGGGAAGGTGGGAAACTTGGAAGCGGGACTATATCCAATACAACAGGAATGATAGCTAGTTCCAAACAAGGATCCTCTTGAGAATCATGTGGCTCGATACTAGGTGTAATTTTCAAATGATTTGAAAGCATATGAGGTAAGTCAGTGTCAAGATCAATGGTCTCATATTCATCACTAAGATCAATAGGATAATCTAAAGTATCCTCCTCATCAAGATTAATTGAAATGGGATCTAAGATGCGAATAGGATCATCATACTCATTCATCTTAACATCATTATGAATATTGACTTCTTTTGACACATCAGGCATAGGTTGGTCAAAAGAAGGTAAAGAGTTTGAAGATGAGAAGTACGAGCCCTAACATTATCTCTATGCTTCTTACGGCATTCATTAGCAGATTTATTGCATTTTGATTTGCTTACCATAATTTGAGAACTAAGAGGAATGACCACAGATTCCTTCATAGGTTCTCTAGGAGGATTTTCAATGGGTTGTAATGAAACATTATAAGTTTGATTATTAGAATTAGAAGTAATGGCTAAAGCAGGTATGGAAGGAGTAGGAAATAGACCATGGTTAAGATCTATCTGAGGCATGCTTAACTGATGAAGGGGACTCCCCTTAATACCACAAGTACATGACAGAAACAAAGAGAAACAACAGAAATTTGCAAGAATAGAAAATTGGCTTCTTATTGGCTCCACAAATGTGGAATTACAAACTTCAGAATTACAATATCAAAAGCCACATGGGCATCCCTTGCAATAATCTGTAGGAAAAAGCCTCAAATAACCACCCAGAACTGCCCTAAAAAACACCACGGACCTTCCTTAAATAGGCAATTTTCCACCGCCCGAGAAGGTTCTAGAAATCTAGCCACTAAGGCTGACTACCCTTAGCATTTAATTATTTTTCACTTTTATTACAAAAGGGTCGGCTTCAAATATTTACAAAATACGAGATTAGGTAGCCCAACTTCTGGAAGCCATAACTTTTGAACTGTAGCTCCAATTGGCTATTATAACCACTTTTCGAAAAGGGGAGATCGCGATCTACAGTGCCTGACTCGTGAAGCACCAGTCAATTGGGGGTTCGACCCTTATTCGAAGCCTCTAAGGTCCTAAAAATTGAGCTCAAAGGTTTTGCACCCTAAAATCTCAACAATAAATCCTTAATAACTTCGCCAATATAGATGATCTGGCAATGAAATTCAACTAACATTCTTATATGACTAAGATGAACCTTCACCTGGAAAATTAGAACATTCTAAGTTCAAACGACCAACTTACTAAAAATAGTAAGTTTCCAAA
>MU220214.1:22508-48568 GCA_018584345.1 Thuja plicata | reverse complement strand
ATATTTTGAGATTTATGTAAAGTATAGTATTATTAATAATTAATGCGAGGTATATTATTCTCAATTGTTAATTATTAATAATGTGGATATGTTATATATATATAGATATTGATGTAATTATTAATGTTTTATGCAACATTTTAAATAATAGTACATATATGTATGAATGAATATAAATCATTTATTATAGTATATTTGAGTAATATATAGTTGTGAGTTTACTCTTATATTAAGTTATTTAAAAATGCCCTTTAGTTAAGATTTAGTTGGGAGTTGGTTACCTTTCCTCACAACCTTTGGAAGATGACTTTTCTTTCATGGAGATTTTGGAGAAAAACTTAAGAAGTGTGAGGGAGAGTTTGTAAGCATATTTATTTATGAATTTATGGTTATCTTTGCTTTTGGGAGAGAGAAATTTTTGTGAGAGTTTTAGTATTTGAGAGAGGGATTCATTGCTGTGGATTGATGATTTATTTCATAGATATTTCTGAAAATGGATAGGGTTTGAATGATGCATCTCAAGTTTGGATTTGTCTTCCTCTTTTGTCTCCTTCTTCGGTTGAATCTTCGTAGGATTTGAGGTATGGATTGAATTTATTGGTTGATTAAATAATATGATAAAATATGGATCTATTTACATATTTTCATGATGTATTATATCTATAATTTTCATTCTTGTATTTATTTAAAAGTTTGGAGTTTTTGTTTGTGAAAATTGTCATGTGTTTTCCTAGGGTTTTTAGCAACCCATTTTTGAAGATATATGATTATAATAATATAAATAGAATCTAGGGTTTTTATAAATTGGTTATTTATAATTAAAATTTGCAGATTTGAAATGGGTATTTCTCTGATTTTGTTTTTAGGGTCAAATTAATCTCTTATTATTGACATTTTGGCAGACTATGCCTGTCATTTCTTGATTTCAATTTTTCTTTCAAATGTATTCGTATGCTACAGATTGTAATGATAATATAAAAGTCTAAATTTTATATCATATATCCTCCAATGTCTTATATTTCATTTCGAATTGGTTTGGCTCATTTTTATTGTGTTTTGTGATAATTACAATCATTTTAGTGAAGGCAGGTCTGAACCTTAACCAAAGTTTTCTGTTTTAAACCAGAAGTCATAACTCTCTTTCCCACCATTGGATCATCAAAAAAATGAAATGGAGAGTCTATAATGATGTTACATAAATCCTAACTGAAGAGATTGGAAATTTTTTTATGATTCCTATTCTTTTCATTTAATCCTTTTTGTGCATATATGAGTTTAAGAACATAACCAAGTTTTAGGGTGTTGTATGGTTACCAGAGGGTATAAGGATTTTTATTTCTTGGTTTGGATCTATGTTTATTTTGAATATGTTTATAATATCACTCTGATTTCTTCTTATGTGTTTGGAACATTCTGAATGCCATATCAAGGTTTAGGGTTGTCCAGTGGACTAGGGACAATATATGTTTTCCTAAACTCAATCAATTGTTGTTATGATATTGATATGAAATATTGTATACTATATAATGGATCTAAAATTTTATTATTATTCTTTTTTTTAGGTTAGGGAACCTAAGTACACTAGGTGAGTGGCTCTCAGTGCGGGGTTGGGGCACTAAGTGGCTAGAACCAGGATAATCGACTGAAGAGTTATTTAACAAGTGAAAATTTAATTAAACTTATGGGAATGGGTTCAAACACTAAAAAGATTAATGTATGCCTCACCCATGCCATTAGTTCTAGTAAATGCTATGGATGGTAGTGGGAGAAGGTACCTATGTGTAGGTATGATTGAATGGTGCTTGTCAATACGAAAGGTATTCGATTCTGCATGTGCCTACTTGGGGGCCGGGGCCCGGAGTGGCTAGTACCAGGACAACCCGAGGGGTGAGGGCTATGCAATGAAACTCACCTAGCTTGTAGCTTAGAGTCCCTACCAAATTTTATCATGCCTTTGGTAGTCCTTTTGGTCTTCTTGTCTTTCCTTTTTGTGTTGGGAATTTGGGGAAAAGTTATCACCACCTTAGGAATGTCCTAGTTGTTACCTCTTGCATGGGCCTTTGGTTCTATCTCCTAGCTCGGGGGAGTGGGCCTATTGGTCCCACGTGGTTGGGTAGTTAATATTTATATCGAGGAATTTTTTGTGGTTCTTTGGATGATCCTAGCACATGTTCCTTTCCAGATGTGTAGTTGAAGACTTCCTATTGGATATTTTATTATGTTGAGAGGTATTTATGTATTTTTATTCATGTAATTGTAATCTCCTATAAAGAATCTTGAAGTATTGATGTAATCTAAATTCAAAGCAGTGTATTAGGGAATGGGTAGTCCTAGGTAAAAGAAAGGGAAAATAATATATGATATATTGGACATGTTATTAGCATTAAAAGAAAGTGTTTATGTTATTCATTCTATTCTCTTATGTTGTTCATATATAAAATAAATAATCTTAGATATAGTTATGTTTAATGATGTACTGCAACAATAATGTATTCTCTCTTGATGAAAGGATCAAAGGAAATTGTTGAGAAATGGTAGGTTAGTGATTAGAATTATTAATAATGATTAGTTATGAAATAATGAAACAAGATATTAACTTGATAGTAATGTTAATGGTTGGTTAATGTTTATGGGTTAATGAAGTACCTATCATAATGTCTACCTTATTAATACTAATCTCTTACCTAAATGTTTATAGGAATGTGGTACAAAGGATAATAGATATTTATAAAATCAATATGATCTAATGGCATTAGTTGATAAAAGGAATGATGATGTTAGATGATTAACTTAAGTGTTAGGGAAATTTACCTTGGTGTATTAAAATTAATGTAGATCTTTTAAGCTCATAATTAAATGGATATCTTATGCATGTAAATAGTTTAGATAATGTTGCTTTAGTAGCGATGTTAGGGAACCTGTGAGGACTTAAGTTGAATAAACCTTGCATTCAAGTTGTAGAAAAGTATTATTCTAGTTAAAAAAAAAAAATATTACTTGCATCTTATAGATATTTTATGTATTGTCCTCTTGGGTTGCCTGGCGAGGTGTTACAAGGAGAAAGATGAAATCCGATCCCCCGGGGATCGAGGCTGCATGCCTCATAAATGGGAAAGCGACACCCTATCTCCGATGCACTAGATGTAACATTGAAATGACACCTTGGGAAGACCATCTGTCAGAAACCTCCCATCAAGCTGATGTGCCTTGTTGTAGTTATCCATCTTCTAACAACCTTTATTATTGTCATGAAAGTGACCAGTCGGCATTGGGATCTAAGACATAGGTCACGTGAAGAATTCAAAAAATGTGGGACCCAGAACTACAGGATCTATGGATTTGCATTCCAAAAGAATAAAGAATACAAAATATGATGTAAGGATAAATTCTCTCGAATCCAGAGAACTTTATTGACTTATATTCTTTCCCAAGTCTCTAACACTTGGCTAATGCTCTCTTCATCTATGCTCTGGATGCTATCCCACCTTCTACAGATAGCCTCCATTGCATCCTCAACCTCTTCGTCCCCACTCTGGAATTCATTCACCATCTTGATGGTGTCATGCAATCAAATTATTGTCTTTGACAACCGGGACAACCTGCCTTGATCAAAATCTCTGCCTGATGGATATAGGGATTCCATCATTTCGTCAAAATTTCTGAGGACATAATCCTTTGGGGTACATGTTTCGGTGGTGAAGGGATCAACTTGCGATACCCCGACCATGAATGTCTTGAATAAACCCAAGGGATAGTGGGCAGCTATCAACTTCTCTTTTAAGGTCTTAACTAGTTCCTTGCAAACCCAAATTTTGAGGGCAAGTCTGGAGTACTGGACCTGGAGGGAATCATATGACTCTTCTCCCAAAGTTTTGGACTCTATGACAATCTCCTCGCCAATGCTGCAGATCTCTTCCAACCCGACTTTCCATTTTTCATATTTTTCTAAGTCTAACTCCCATACCTGAGTGGAACTTCTTGCATGGCTAAGGGTGAGATTGACCCTGTATAGGTCTAGGAGGGATGTTGCCAAAAATTCTCTCATCACTGCTATTTGTTTGGCTGCCCACCCGTCCACTGCTTGCACCTTCTTTTTCATAATGTGTAGTGAGTCCACATCACCCTGTGCAAGTGGCAATCCAGAAAAGGGGGTTCTGGGGTGGAGATTGGCATTTGTCTCTCTTTCCTCTTGTAGCTTCTGGCCTTTCTTTGTGTACCAGGCCTCTATCACCTTGGTAGCCTCATTTAGCAAGTTCAATTCCCCTTGCTTGTCTCTTTTCCCCAGCTTGACCTTTGTTATATTATAGTCTTCAGGCCTTATGGCCGCTGCATCTGTATTTGCTGAGGGTGTTGCGATGATCAAAACAGTGCTACTTGCAGGGTTGGTCCAAAGAGTATGGACCACCCGTGCCCTTTTGGGCTTCTTTGTCTCAACATTCTTAGCCATCATCTTGGCTAGTGATAGAGGAGCGCCCGTAGTCACCGCTGGAGCTTTTCTTTTCTTGGTTTCCACCAGCCATTGGGGTGGCTGGGGCGGCCTGGATGCCATTTCTTGTTCATTAAGATCCATATCTGAATCTGGCAGCGCATTCCCTGAGTCTACATTATCCTCGGGCTCTTTTTCCTACTCTTGTTCTGGTTCCTTTCTTGCTTCCTATTCTTTTTCTGTTTCTTTCTCTTTGGAATCCTTGATATTTTTTGTCGTGTTGCATCCTCTGCAAAATCACACAGAATATTTTCTCTAGTCTTAATTTCTGTATTCTTAGGGACTTCATCTTCCCTAGTGGTATCAGTAGCATCTTCATTTTCTTCCTCTGGGACCTCTTGGTCCATTGGTTGTTGTTTTTCTTGGGCCTTATTGGCCTCATCTTCTGTAGTACTTTCTTCCTCCATTGGGACATCTTCCAGAGGTGGGTGAGGTTGCTGGCCAAAGTTTAACAAGGTGGCAGCTATTACGACCTCACCGAAAGTTCTTCAGGGCACTTGGTTACCTAAAGTTTCCAAAGGCATCTAGAGTGTGATGGTTGGAGGTACGGTTGTTCCCTGGGGTCCAGGTTCTCCTTTCATCGGTGGCTCAAGTGTAGGTTGCCTTGGAAAATATGCAATCCCTTGGACCGGTATCCTTTCTTGGTCATGCCCTGTTTGGGTTTCTCCCTAAGCCTCTTTCTCTAATGCATCTTCTTCTTCGAGAATTTCCCTCTTTGCAGGGACCTCTTTTTTAGCTTAAGCCTCAATTTCCTTCACTACAGTATTAATGCTTTTCCAGATCTCTAGAAGCTCCTCCGCCGAGAATGTGTCATCAAAATCATCATACGGCAGAGATGAATCTGAGATATCCTCAAGTTTGGGAGAATTTGAACTTACATCTACCAGGGGCTTCTCAGGCATACCAAGGGCAGTGCTTGGTGTGGGGGTCATAGCTATTTTCTTTTTCCTTGTTAGAGAAGCCCCAGTGTCTAGAATGCTAGAAGACTCTGCCTCAGCAAAATTCTGCCTATTCATCATCACTGCCAATGAAGGGGGTCCCGTCGAGCGAGCAGATGCCATTGGGGTGATTGGGAGACCGACAGCCACTTGCATGCTGATTTGTTGGCCGGCCAACTTTGCTAACTCCATCTGATCATGTAGCTTTGCCATCAGAAGTGTGGGAATCTAAGGGGATGCCTTGGGCACTGAGACTCCCTCTTTTTCTTTTCCTTTTCTCACACTCGCTTCAACAGGCACGGCAGATGAAGAAGGTCTGGCGCAGGCTGAAGAAGGAATGGTCTTCTTGACCGTTGTTTTCTTGCAGGTGTTCTGTGGGAACACTCAAGGAAAGTACCTGTGACTTGCTTCTATGATGGGGCGGTATACCCCTTCAATCATTAAATCCTCTGGAGTGACCCAATCTACTGGAGGGAGGTCCAAATTGTCCAGCCCCTGTCCCTTGTATTCTAGATCTTTTAGAGGCCCGTCGTCATTGAAACCCTTTAGGAAAGTCCAAAGTTCTAGCACCTCCATGAGTCCTTTGCTCATTCTTGTATGTTGCTAGGCCCTGAGATCAAAGCTATCTTGGCAATCCACCCAGAAGTCTTCAATGTCCTCTTTGCATGGGGTGGATGCCCTAGGTAGTGTGGCAACAATCTTGCCACGTGGATCATAATTCTTCTGGGTGTGGTTGAATTCAACTAGCCCCAATCCTTTTAACTCATTATCTTCCTCCCGAGCCACGGCGAGGTTGCATGTGTAATCCCCACAAGAAAATGGGAATGGGACATTGACGACCTTCTTCAATGTGAAGAAGGCGTGCAGATCCATCATCTACCTTGAAAATTCCAAAAGAATAATCCTATCCCCACAATACTGAGGAAGGAGGTAGGGCTTCCCATTGAAGCTTGTCACCCTGATGTATGTATGGTGCCTGAATTGAATAAAATATTAGCCATAAGAATTGACAAGTGTCATTGCCACCTGTGAGAGGTAGTACCTAGAATCTCAGGTAAGTGTAAGAATGTTGTGGTAAATGAAGGCGTCATTTACCTGACAGAAATTCTGGAAGCTAAGCTCCCACTGTAATTGGGGATAATGATCCCAAGGTGTGACCTATCCTGAACCGTTCCTGAGCTCTCCAACTATTCCTAGGCCTTGAAAAGCCATCCTTTGTTGTGCTAATGCCCACAACACATATGAAGTCATATAGAATTGTAAATTTTGGGCGACGGTCTTCATCTGTGTATCTACATGATTTGATATAATTGCCGCCCAGTTGAAAGTCATGTTGTGCGTTGTTATGTAGTATAATAAATAATACATCCACGCCAAGAATTTTTGGGCATGAGACCATCTGAAGATTTTGCACAAAAATATTATGCCCGCTTGAATGGGCTCCTTGAAATCCCCACGGGGAATTTCCAATTTCATCCTTTTATAGTCTCACTTTGGAGACTTCAACCAATGATTATTGAGGTGTTTTTAGGAAATGATCCCGGCCTCACCAAATTCCTTTAGTGAGTTGGTCTTGGTGATTACTACGGACCCTTTGAACTGTGGAATTCCCAACCTAGAAGCAAAGGTGGGGGCGTCCAATGTGATGATTGTGGCAGGATATTGTAGTGGTCGGGGATCTGGAAGAAAGATTGAGTGAGTGGCTAGATTATACAATACCGCCAGCTGCCTTATAAGCTCAGGTGCTTGCACCGTGCATGGAAATTTTGTGGCCTTGATAATACCGGAGGTAGCTAGGCAAGTGGCTATCTTATTTCCTTGTTCCTTCAACTTGTAACTGGTTTGGATTAGACCTTGCAATTTGGCCCAAGTCTTGGGGTCTAGCTCTGTTATCTCTTGAGCTTTGGAGTCAATCTTTGACCCCACAATACCTCCATCTTTTGAATACTTGGAGGTCAGAGGTAGCTTTTCCAACATTCTTTCAATCTTCAATTTTGTGGCTGCCCGGGTGGAGGTAGTTGGTAGTTCTAGGCTATCAGGAGGTGCAAAATAGTCATACATTTTGAATTAAATTATCAACCACTTACAAGACCAGAAAACTGTCAGGATGCACATAAGCATGAATTAAAACTCTGGGAGATTATCCACTAGCCTGCACCTATCAAGAAAATGTTAGCACTTACATTAAAAAGCTCTGGAGTATCTAAAAATAACATGGCTTAATGATTGCAGGGTATGCTAACACGGTGACAAGGAAAAGCAAAAGACAAGATCCCACTGCGAGTCCAGAGTCTAGACAAACTAGTCGTTGCTGATGTGACTGGCAACAAGCCATACTCTGGTCGTCATGTGTTGGCACGTGGGAAAATGGCAGGTAGAGTAAAGGCAATTATGGCATTGATTAGGACAAGTGGGCCGACATAGGGCAAAATTGAATGCCAGATTGGACACATATTTTAAATTCCATGCATGGGAAATTAATCCCGCCATTAATGCAATGAGACAGAGGAGAGAGAAAGCCACCATGGTTTAAACTAGCAAGGTGTCGAGTTCAAACCGTGACGACCTTGTCTCATCGAGATCAATCTCGTGAGGAAAAAATACAAGACAGAGTGCGAAGAACTCACAAGCTCTAAGGGATTTACACAGCATATACACATAATATACATAAAAAAGGTATAGGAGGGAAAAGGGCCAAAGTGTATACACACAAGATACAAAAAATATACATCATCTAAAATAATATACAACAAAAATGGAATGCAGAGCAACTACCCTAAAAAAAAATACAGAGAATTTACATAGTATACACTATCCTACATCTGCACAGAGGGTGGACGACCCTCTAGAAGATCCGACCCACCAACAGGTGGTAGATCAAACAACAAGAAACACAAAGACAAAAAAATACAAAGCAAAGCCAAAATGAATAGAAACAAAAACAAAACAAACCAACATGAAACAAAAAAAGAGAGTGAAGGCAAGAACTAGAAACACCAACCTAGAATCCGAAGAAGGGTGAAGGGAAGAAGCACTAAGACCACTCTGCAATAGCTTTGACCTGCAATGCCAAGAACAACTACCGAAGATTGATTCATCATTGTCCACTAAGCTTAGACAAACTCATACTCAATTTGCACTCAAATCGCCAATGAATCACTCTGAAAACTCTAAATGTTTTTAATTATAGTAACTGTGAAAATGACAGGTAAATATTATTTATACCTGAGGTAAAAAGTAAGTCACCTTCTCTCCACAAACTTGGGAACAGGAAAACCTCTGGACTTCAAGCCCGGGGATTCCAAACAACCATGTCTTCTTACGAGAAGAAGACATCATGGTAGAGAATCCTGGATTCCAGAATCTGGCTTCTAGAAAGGAAACAACCAACTCTAGGATCGGGTCCTGGAGACGCAAACAACAAAAACAAAAAACAAAAAACTAAACAAACACCTCGGGAAAGAAAACTTGGAGAAGAAACAAAGGCAAAGAAAACAAGGCAAGAGCCAAAAGCAAAAAAAAGGGGACCCAACATTTTGCACACAAAATGTAGGGACAGGTGTGCAGGGCATAACAAATAGGAGAAGAAATAGCATGCATAGAAATTATCCATGGTAAACCAAATTTGATTTGAAATTGATCAGAAGTAGGAATAACGATGAAGGTAGTATCTACAACTTTTCCACAAAGTTCAATAGGTAAGTTGATAGAACCAAGTGCAGGATAAAGAAAACCATTACAAATTTTGATCCATGCATCAGATGGTTCATAGCAATCATGTTGTAAGTTTTTCATAAAAATATTTTCCTCAGTAATGACATTTATTAAAGATGTGGGATCAACAAGACAACCACGAGTGGGTATCGTAGTAATCCTAGCATAGATATAAAGGGGACCATCGGGAGCTTTAATAATTTCAGAATCATCAAAGGTTATTAAAAGTTCCCTAGGTCGCTTATCCTTAGTTTTTTTGGGGGGTTTAGCTGGAACTGGAATTTGAAGTAGAGGTGAAGGATCTTGAATAGTATGTTGAGACGAAACAACACACTCCACATGATTAACAATGTGATTAAGATCATCCATCTTTGAATCATAGACAATATCCATAGAAGATGGTTGAGCTATGGTATTAGTATCATGTGTCAGTAAAGGATTCGTATAGATTTGAAGGTTTTGATTAGGAGAAGAAACATATTTATTCCCACTACCATCAAAATTATCAACAGACAAAGCCTTAGAGTCAATTAAATCTTGAATTTTATGCTTTAGAGAATAACATTTTTCAGTTCACGACCATTCTGGCAATGGTATTGACAAAAAGCTTTAGAATCAAAGGATTTGGATGCTATCATGGTAGGGAGAAGAGGTCAAATATGAGGCAAGGTAATCATATTAGTTCTTAACAACATAAATTTTTAGAGAGAGGAGTAAACGTACGATTCATACGAAAAGCAGTGGATGTAGAAGTGGCATTATTGGATGTAACAACAACTTGATCAGCAACCGCATTCGTCTATTTATTAATCTTGACATAGTTGTTAGGTTTCTAAAACTTATTAAGATTAGGAGCAGTATCACTCTTATCAACAAGAACAGGAGCCATTGGAGTGTTTCTCTCAAATTGACTCACTTGTAACTGATAATGGTGAAGTGTTGCACAAAGTTGTTGAAAAGAGGTAAATTTAGTAAGCAGAATCTTATGTAAAATATCCTTTTGTAAATTTTAAATAAACATGTGTTGAATATCAATATCAAGAAAAGGATAAGAAATCTGAGCATACAAATGCTTAAATCTACCAATGAAATCAATCAATTTTTCCTTAATGTTTTGTTTACAATGCATTAAATCAGTTAGGGAAACTTGTGGACCAATGTTATTTTGAAATTGTTGGATAAAGGTATTAGCAAGTTCAGGAAAAGAATCAATTGAATAAGGAGGTAAAGAACAATACCATTGCAAAGCCTTATCATGAAAAGTTCTAGCAAACAATTTAGATAAAATCCTATGGTCATGAGCATAATCACCACAAAGGATTTGAAATGTTTTAACATGAGTGATAGGGTCGCCTTTACCATTTTAATTCTTGAGACGAGGCATATCATCTTGTTGAGGGACAACAACATGAATGATGTCTAAGGATAAAGGAATACCCATGTCACATGTAGGAATGATAAACTTGGATTGGGTTAAGGATGCAAGTTGTTGTAAAGATGACATAGTTTGAGCCAAACTAATGATTGTGGAATCATTAGAGGAAACATGTGGCATAGAAATGTTAGGAACACTAGGGAAAGTGTAGGAAGTAGCAGGAATAGAAGACACAACCAGTGGAACATTAGGCACCAAAATTGGAAGGGGATTAGAATAAGTTAAAGGTACACTATGATATGAAGGTTGTTAGGTAGGTAGAGATACCGGTGGATCACTCACAAGAATAGATGAAATTGGGAGAGATATAGTCATCAAAGGAGGAGTATAAGTAGGAATTCTAGGAATGGAAGAAGGTCCTTGAATAGGGATAGGAGGTGTATATCCTAACTCTTGAGCCTCTTGAGCTAAAGGTTTAACATTTTAATGCACAAGATGAGTAAGAACATGCCAGAAGTTAACACCTTGATCATTATCATGGAGCACTTTATTAATAGCCTCTATAGCTTGGATGGAAACTTGATTATGGTTTTCTTTCATAAGCCAATTTCCCATTTTATCAAGTTCGGTTGAGAGGTTTTGCACTTGTTCAAGAGGAACTCTTAAGGCATCATCCTCATCATGAGGTGAGTGAGAAGAGTTATTCTCCATAGAAGTATTGGAATCATGAGTTATCAAATTATCATCTGGGATCCTAAGGAAAGGAGAGGAAGACTCAAGATCAAAGGAACTCATAAGTCTACGGCTTCTTCTAACCGGGATACTATATGTAGGAATAGAAGTGGTAAAGCTCATACACCAATGCAATCCAAATGAACTAAAACAAGATTTTGATTTATTAATTTTAAATTTAATTGAAATAAAATGCAAGATCTAGCATAAACATGTAAATCTAACACCAAAAAGAAAGAGTTTTCTATCGCGGGTTCACCAAAATGTAAAGGAAAAAAATTGAATGTTTTTATTTATTTAGATATATTTGATTTGGTTAGGTTTGAAATGTGTTGTGTTTCCTTAACCTTTACATTTAATTGTAATTTATGTATGTTTGTTGTAATGTGATTAAGCATATAGTGAGAAGGAAGATAAGATGTTCCTCTTTTATCCCCAAATGCACAAATGAAAGATCCAAATTGATTAATCCAAAAGAAGGATCAATACACAAGTGAATCAACCATTTGGAAATGAGAGTAAGGAAGAAGATTTTAAAATTTGTTTGATGATTAAGGAGATATGATATATAACAATAATTGAAAAGGATGAGAGGATGTACCAACCTTAAACAATTGTAGATCTAAAGAATGCTATTTTTTGAGGTCTGTACTCTAATTCTGGAAAATCTAAAGTATGATCCGGAATAGAAACATAGAGACGAACAAGACCCAAAAATATTTTTTTGATCTGAAACCATCTTGATAAAAAGGTTGATCTTGACCCAAAAATGTCACCCCTGACCCAATAATCTTGACCCTGACCTACACAGGTCTGACAAAAAATCTGTTCATTGATCCTGATAGTTCGCTGAAAATGGTATCCATATCTGAGTTCAAATCCACAATGCTGAACTTGTACCTACAAGAAAAAGAGATTTGTTTGTTGGGGGGGAGGGGTTTGCCTTGGTCAAACCCTATGTTTG
This sequence comes from Thuja plicata, assembly GCA_018584345.1. Classification (NCBI taxonomy): domain Eukaryota; kingdom Viridiplantae; phylum Streptophyta; class Pinopsida; order Cupressales; family Cupressaceae; genus Thuja; species Thuja plicata. The sequence continues at coordinate 36,359 of MU220214.1, read as the reverse complement.
AAATTAACCTCAAATATATAATCTAAATTGCAGAAGTAAACAAAGTAAATTAAATAATTCACCTTGCTCATATAAAAGTCCTTGTGGAGGATTCGAATCCTTCAATCCAAAACTAAGTATGTACCAATGGATCTAGAATTTATAATATAGGATGTCTTCAATCAATCAATTGTAGATCTCCAACACCAAATCTTGAATGGGTTCTTGAGTATGAAGAGGCTTGTAAGAAGGTGGATGGAGAGATCACCAAAAAGGGCACTATGTAGCTTGAATCCTTCAATGGACTCCAATGGATCTCTTTGATGAATGCTTGAATGCTTGATGATGGATAGATGCTTGCTTCAAATCTTTCTCCTTATCCTACTTGAACTTCACTTGATATTGCTTTTCAATTTCTCATTAACGCTTAGGCTTGGATAGAGGACTTAGAGAAAATGAGAGGAGAAAGGCTCCCTTTTATATGAAATTACGGCACAATCTTCTAAGGAGGCTGACATAGGAGAATTAAATTCCCATTAAAGCCTTTACCCCTAGGAGAGGACCTATATTAAATATAATTTATGAATCATCACTTTAGAACCCGAAACAACCAACCCAAAGGCAGGAATTAACTTTTTCAAAGACCGACATCCGTAAACTATGAGATCCTAAAATATGGACCCTGGGTCAAGGTTGAGGTCGACCTTGACCTAGGTCATAGGTGAGGTCAACCTTGTCTGAGGTGAGGGTCAAGGTTGACATAGACCTAAAAGGTCAACCTTGACCCTGAGGTCAAAGATCTCAAATTTGTAGTCTAGAATGCCAAAAACTGGCTAGAGAGAGGTGGAAAATAGGGCAGAACAGGGGGAAAGCCAGATCTAAATCAGGAAACCATTCAAGGTGCTTGACATGACCCCAAACCACTTACTTAGAAGGCTAAACTATTCTACCATGGAAGTGCTTCCATTTTCCGACTATACACATGCAACTTCTCTTCTTCTTGTCTTCTTCTCTCATGCATCCATGGCAATCCATTTAGAGTAGATTCATGTTAATTTAGATTCATATTTCCTTTCATAGATTAATCTTTCATATTTCCTTTCATAGATTAATCTTGCATTTTTATCATATAGAATATCCCCCATTTTCATTTGCATGCATATTTGATGATCACGGAGACTAGCATTCTTGCTTTTCATCTTTGAATCTCTTATTTTATGGTGTACTTGCATGGGCACAAACTAGGTCAATATGAGGGCCTCCATTATAAACCCTTGCACTCCATGAATAGAGAGATATGAGTCACCATTTGAGACCTCATTCTTGAGCAATCTTGTATACAATGACTCATAGAAGTGTGTCAACATTTTAGCGCACAAGAAGTACTTCATTCTATTTGTTGATGACCATTCCAGAATAATGATTGTTATGTTTCTCAAAGAAAAATTAGATTCTTTTCAGAAGTTCAAATGGTACCTTGCCAGAGTTGAAAAATAAATAGGAAAGACACTTAAATTCTTAAGATCTGGCAGAGGAAGAGAATTCATTTCTAATGAATTCAATGAATTCTGTAATGAGAGAGGAATCAAAAGACAAGTATCTACCCTAGGTACTCCACAACAAAATGGTATAGCAGAAAGAAGGAACATATCCAGTATGGATTGTGCAAGAACCCTGATGATTGAAAAGAATGTTGCTACCAAATATCGGAAGGAAGCCATCAGCACTGCAATTCACACCTTGAATTGAGTTCAACTGAAGAAAGGTACTGAGAATACATCTTTTGAATTATGGTATGGCTATAAACCTAATGTTCATTATTTCAAAGTATTTGGAAGTAGATGTTATATATTGAAAGAAGAAAAAAATGGAAAATTTGATGTAAAGAGTGATGAAGGTATATTCCTAGGATACTCCTGTAAAATAAAAGCATATAAATGCTTGAGTCTTTCTACTCATAAAGTCATACAAAGTGTGCATGTAAGGATTGATGAGTTTTCAGAAAGAGGTGAAGAAAAGATCAGTAAAGAGCCTAAGGAATAAAAAAAATTTATGTACTATGAACCTGATACTTTACCAAAGACTCAAGCAATGGTGATTGGAGAACAGCTCTCTCAACCATTGAATTCATCTGCACAAACACAAACAGTTCAACCTAAGTTGCAACCTGTGCAACTCAAGCTGCTGGTTGAAGAAACTGAGTCACAGACAGAGGGAACTGAGTCTCAGATAGAGGCACCCGAGTATCATATAGAGGAGCCCAATTATTAGATAGTAGAACCTTATTATCATACAAAAGAAAAGAAAAAAACTTTTGAGCAAGGTGAACCCAGTGGAACAAGCCCAGAATCAAGAAGGAAGGATCATATTGATAGGGAGGGATTGGTTGAATCAATCAATGATTTAAGCTCTAGCCTACTCCAAGGGTCTCTAGGGTGCTTCACCACACCATTTAACAACCTTTAGGACTCTTTCTCTCCTAGGATCCCCTGGTCTTCATAAGCCAATCCCTTCTACCATGAAATAGTGATCTTTCACCTCAATTCATGCACTTTCTCTCCTCATCCACATATTGGACCTTGTATCCACACAAAGTCCTCAAAAACCTTCACTCTCTTAGTTCAATATTAAAGGGGTTTGGAGGTGGTTCCTGGGCTTCTTTTCAACCTACTTGGGGTACTAAGATTCATACCTAGTCCCATTTCCTAGCCGAGTTCCCCAAACTTCCATAATTAGGCCTAAAAAGGGCTACAAGGATTAGGTCTCCTATTCTGAGAATTTAGGGATTTTCTCCTAATTTGCCCAAAGGAGTTCTAAATCTTTACAAAAGGTCTATGGTTAATTTTCCAAGCTCTCAAGGATTTTTTGGGTCCTAGGTCCTCAAGTGTCCATACAGTACCCTAACCAGAATTTGGTGCTTTTAGGGATTTTTAGATAGTTCTGGACCAGTTTATAGACATAAAAAGGTTTCACTACCTTAATGGATTGGAAGTGGGCTCTCCTTCACACATAACACTATTAGGGCTCCATTCTCACTCATCCAATTGGAATTGGGTCTTTAGGTTACCACCCCTGCAATTTAAGTGCTTTGCACTGTTGTCTTTCCTAGTCGGGTTCTTCCCTAACTTGCCTAGGGAAAGAATTAATTTGTAGCTCTTGAACTTTCTAGGGCCCCTCCACCTTCCATATTTACAAGCATGGAGTCTATTCACTAATCAAATAGGGCCATACACTCTATACGATGGGAGAAGGAGCTAGTCCTCCATTATTTACAACCTATCTATCTGCAAGCCAGAGACAATGAACTTACAAAATAATTTCCAACAACAAAATAAAATGATCTTTGGGAGGTAGCACTACAAAGGTAACATCCTCTAAGACCTCCTTGCTATGTTGATCATCCTTTGGTACTAGTCCTATGTATTTGATGAGGTCTACAACATTGAACACTAGTGAAATGTTTAGACCCTCAGGTAACTCCGCTTTGCAAGCATTTTGACCATACTTTGTTGTCACCTTACATGGTCCCACTCTTTTCATTTGTAACTTTGTGGGTATACCTTTTTGCAGTCTAGACTTGTTAAGATGCAAAATGAAATTATCGTCTACTGCAAATTGTACATCCTTCCTAGACATGTCCACCTTAGCCTTCAACTTGTGAGTAGATTCAGTGATGGTTTTCTTCACTTGCTCCTTAATCTCTTTCATTGTTTGGGTGAAATCTTTAGCATCTCCACTCCTATATTCCATTGCTCCTAAATCCCTGATCTCACACACACCCCTTGGGTGTAGTCCATATACAATCTCAAAAGGACTCCTTCCGGTGGTCCTATTTACACTGTCATTGTAGTCATATTCAACTTGTGGAATAATAAAATCCTAAGTTTGTCCATACTCCTTGGTGAGGCACCTCAAAAGGTTACCTAACACCCTATTTATGACCTTAGTTTGTCCATCTATTTGGGGATGGTAAGCTGACCCAAATGACAGATTAGTGCTAAGCCTAGTCCAAAGAGTCTTCCAAAAATGACTCATAAACTTCACATCTCTATCAGAGACTATACTCAATGGAAATACATGAATCCTTATAACCTCTTTGAAAAAGAGATGAACAATGTAGCTAGCATCATGTGTGGTCATGCAAGGGATGAAATGGTTCATTTTTCTAAACTTATCAACCACCACATAAATGCTATCTAATCTTGTCTTGGTCTTAGGAAGCCCTACAACAAAATCCATGCTAATACACTCCCATGGCCTATTTGGAATGGGTAAGGGCTGATATAGACCTGCATTGCTAGATCCTCCTTTTTCTCTCATGCAAACTACACACTGCTCCACATACCTTCTAACATCCCTTGGCAACTTGGGCTAAAAATAGAACCTTTGGACCAACTCCGTAGTTTTGTTGATTCCAAAGTGTCCACTCATACTTCCATTGTGCTTTTCCTGAATTAGGTTCTCTCTCATAGAGCCTTTGGGAACACATCATTGAGTACCCTTGAATAATAATTAATTTTGCAACACATAATCTGAGAATTGACTATGAAAATGATTTTCAAAGTTACTACATACCTTATAGGCTTCAAATAAGTCTTCATATTCTCCATAGAGTTCTTTGAAACTCTCTATGCCAATGCTTTGCAATTTTACCTCTTGCACTGTCAGCAACCTTCTACTTAGTGCATCTGCTACTTTGTTCAACTGACCTTTCTTGTGTTTGATTGTGAAAGTAAAGGCTTGTATATATTCCATCCACTTCAAGTGCCTATTACTTAACTTCTCTTGTGTGTTGATGTAGCTAAGTGCTTGATTGTCTGTGAACACTACAAACTCTTTTGGTAAGAGATAGTGTCTCCATTTTCTCAGAGACTAAACCAGAGCATATAGTTCTAAGTCAGGTTGAGTACTTCTTTTTAGCCTCATTGAGCTTCTCACTGAACAATGCTATAGGTCTGCCTTCTTGGCTTAGTACTCCCCCTACTGCAACTCCAATTGCATCACACTCCAATGTGAACAACTTATCAAAACTCGGTAACAAGAGGATAGGTTGGGTTGCTACTTCTTTCTTCAGCTTCTCAAACCCTTTATCTCCTTCAAGAGTCCATTTTAACTTGTTCTTCACACTACATTTGATTGTATCAAGTACTGGTGCACAAATGCCACTAAAGTTCTTTATGAATTTCCTATAAAACTGAGCTAAGCCATGGAAACTCCTTACCTCTATCCCCATGGTTGGTGTTGGCCAATTTAGTATAGCTTCCACCTTTCTTGGGTCCATCTTCAATGAACCTTGAGATATAACAAATCCCAAATACACTAGATCTTGCTTGAAGAACTCACATTTCTCTAGGTTGATAGATAATTTCTCCTCCTACAACCTCTTGAGTACTTGCTCCACATGTTTTAGATGTTCCTTTGTTGTCTTACTAAATATGAGTATATCATCAAGATATACTACCACAAACAACCCTGTGACGTCTTTAAGCACTTCCTTCATAAGCCTCATGAATGTGCTAGGGGCATTTGAGAGGCCAAATGGCATAACTCTCCATTCATATAGACCATCAGTGGTCTTGAATGTTGTCTTCCACTCATCCCCATCCTTGATTCTAATTTGATGGTACCCGCTTTTCAAATCCAACTTAGTGAAAAACTTAGACCCTCCTAGGCAATCCATTAGATCTTCAATCGTAGGTATAGGAAACCTATATCTTATGGTAATCCTATTTATAGCTCTAGATTCTATACAAAGCCTCCACTTACCACCTTATTTTCTTGCTAGTACCACTGGTACTGTACATGGACTAATGCTTTTCTAAATTAAGCCTTGGTCTAACAACTCCTGCACTTGCTTGGCCACTTCTTGGTTTTGATCTGGAGTGAGTTTATAAGCTGCCTTGTTGGGTAATGAGGCCCCTGGTATGAAGTCTATTTGATGACTTATAGACCTCTTAGGAGGTAGTGTTGCAGGTGTTCCATCACTTATAATGTCCTTAAACTTTTCAAGTAAATCCTTCACTTCTTGGGGTATTGGTGCTTGCTCTTTCTTGTCATCCATTTTAGGTTGTAGCATGAGTGCATATCCTTCACCTCCTTGCTGTAGAGTGGTTATAAACTCCTTGCCACTACTTAACATGACACTAGGGGTCTTTGGCTGTATTTCCTCTTCATCCATTAATGACTGTATTTTGAATGTTCTTCCATCTCTCTTGAATGAGATGGTGTTCTCTTTTCCATCATAGATGGCTCCTCTGTCATACTGCCATGGTCTGCCCAATAGAAGATGGCATGCATCCATTGGGGAAAAATCAAAAATCAATTTGTCCTTGTATCCTCCTATGGAGAATTCCACCCAAGTCTGCTCATTAACAAGTACACTTTGGCCTTTATTCAACCATGTCACTTTATAGGGATTAGTATGAGCTATCTTTTCTAGTTTGAGTTTCTTAACTGCCTCTTCTGAGATTATATTGTCTGTGGACCCTGAATCCACTATAATATTGCATACTTTTACAAGTACCTTGCACCTTATTCTAAATAAGGCTCTCCTTTCCTTTGGTTCCTCCTTAAAGGGATGTCTGATTAAGACTCTTTTGAACATTAAGTTCTCCCCCATTTCTAACTCAATATGACTGATGTCAAGGGTCTTGACACTCAGGGTGTCCTCTTGTACATAAGAAATTCTCTTCTTATTGTGAGAAGAAGATGCCTTCTCAAGGCATCTATAAGTAGGATGGCCTACTTCTCCACAACTATAGCATTTCATGCTAGCAAGGTAGGAGTTACTTCTGCCAGCTCCTCTTCCTTTATTTTAACCCCCTTGGGTCCCTCTACCTCTTCCATGATATCCTCTATGAGTGTTCTCATTTCTTTGTTCAATGAACTTGGACTCTCCCTAGTTTCTTGAATTAGTATCTCTACCTAGAAATCCACCTTTGTGACCTTGTTGATCCCTTCCTCTTCCTCTATTCTTAGAGGATTGATCTTGCTTCCTTTTACTCTTTTCCTCAATATTGATAGCCAACTGATAGCTTTGGTGTATAGTCTTGGGACTGAGAAGAGTCATCTCCTCGTGAATATTCCACTTGAAGCCATTTTTGGTATCTTGCAACCTTAACACTTTCATCTTCATTAGTCTTTGACCTCATGAAAAGTTTTTGGAACTCCTCTATGTAAGCATTTACATCAAGGTCTCTCTGTCTAAGGGCTTGTCTCTTCTGATGTTGTTGAATCTCATAATCTTGAGGCATGTATGCCTCTTTCACCTTCAAAACCATTCCATTCAAAGTGGAGGTTGGCTTCTTACCTTCATTTTCCCTCTCTGTTTGGATGAGCTTCCACCATGTCAAGGTAGAGCCTCTCAACCTTGATTTAGCCACCCTTACCTTCTGTGCTTCAGTGATGCCATCACACTCAAAGTGATTCTCCATTCCTTCTATCCAGTCCACAACTAGATCTGCCTCCATCTTTCCACTAAATAGTGGTATACATTCAAGTGCTTTCCCACTCATGCCTTTCAATGCCTTCAAAAAGGGCTCCTCTTCAAGCACTAGATCAGGCTCAAGGGTCTTGTCTTCCTATGCAACCTCATTGTCCTTAGCTTCCTTCTCTACTAACTTATCATTGACTTGTCCAGTCTTAACCTCCACTCTATCAAAATCTTGTTCTAATTGGGCTAGTCTTTCCCTTGGCAACCTATTGTCTTCCTCCTATTCTTCAACCTTCTTAGCTAGTTCTACATTGGTCACCATCCTTGTAGAACCACTAGATTCCAGCTCTGACATAAACAATCCCAAATCTTTTTGGGGCTCTGATACCAATCTGATAGGGAGGGATTGGTTGAATCAATCAATGATTCAAGCTCTAGCCTCCTCCAAGGCTCTCTAGGGTGATTCACCACACCACTTACCAACCTTTATGACCCTTTCTCTCATAGGATCCCCTGGTCTTCATAAGCCAATACCTTCTACCATGAAATAGTGATCTTTCACCTCAATTCATGCACTTTCTCTTCTCATCTACATATTGGATCTTGTATCCACACAAAGTCCTCAAAGCCTCCAATCTCTTAGTTCACTATTATAGGGGTGTGGAGGTGATTCCTAGGCTTCTTTTCAACCTACTTGGGGTACTAAGATTCATACCTAGTCCCATTTCCTAGTCGAGTTCCCCAAACTTCCACAATTAGGCCTAAAAAGGGCTACAAGGATTAGGTCTCCTATTCCGAGAATTTAGGGATTTTCTCCTAATTTTCCAAAAGGAGTTCTAAATATTTCCTTGGGGTCTATGGTTAATTTTCTAATCTCTCAAGGATTTTTGGGGTCCTAGGTCCTCAAGTGTCCGTACAGTACCCTAACTAGAATTTGGTGCTTTTAGGGCTTTTTAGATAGTTCTGGACCAGTCTATAGACATAGAAAGGTTTCATTACCTTAATGGATTGTAAGTGGGCTCTCCTTCACACATAACACTATTAGGACTCAATTCTCACTCATCCAATTGGAATTAGGTCTTTAGGTTACCATCCTTGCAATTTAAGTACTCTGCACTGTTGTCTTTCCTAGCCAGGTTCTTCCCTGACTCGCCTAGGGAAAGACTTCATTTGTAGATCTTGAACTTTCTAGGGCCACTCCACCTACCATATTTACAAGCATGGAGTCTATTCACTAATCCCATAGGGCCGTACATTGATTATGATGGGAGAACAAGGTAGTCCTCCATTATTTACAACCTGTCTGTCTGTAAGCCAGAGACAGTGAACTTACAAAATAATTTCCAACAACAAAAGAAAGTTATCTAACAAATAAAATAACACCACACAACTTTCAAAGACACCCTCCTACACAAAATACACTAGTTATAGTAACCAAATCAATCCATTAACATACTACTATAATCAAAAAATTCAGTCTTGCACACAATACACTCTATTTTTCCTTTATTCAAACATCTACCTTCCTTCCAATTCACTTCCAACCCTACATTATGGTTGTAACTTCCTTCACATAGGGTGCTCAAACAGTTCCTACATTTTAGGAGTTAGTTTAAATGGTTTTTCAGAATCTTTCCATGTTGTCGAGCAACATTTGAAATGTTGCAAAAGTTGTAAAATGTAACTTTTGCAACTTTTTCATCTTTTTGGCAATTCCTATGGAAAATAAGTAAATGAGTTGTAAAACTCATCAAACCTTACCAAAAATCTTAGTTAGGACTGAATTCACTTTCTAACTCCTCTCTGAACCTCCTTACATCATGATGATATCAACATTACCCTTATGCTCAAATTTGAAAGCTTTACAACTTTTAGCCTTCATTACATATTTCAAAAGGGTCTAAGACCTAAAAACTATAGTCCTACCCTACTCTTGCTATGGTCAACATAACCTTCAAGAAAACACACCAAAAATTCCCTAAGGCTCACACTTGCAATAAAAATAAAAAGATTGCACTAGACAACCTTAAGGGTGCTCCTGCACCACATATACTTGCCAAATATTTCAAAAGGCATCATGCACCTAAACAAATAATTGGAGATCAGACAAAAGGTGTAATGACAAGGAACAAAATTAAAGGTACATGCTTAGTTAGTGAAATTGAACCAAGAAATACTAAAAATGCATTTAATGATGAAAGATGGATCGAAGCAATGAATGAATAAATTGAGTAGATAAAGAAGAACAAAACTTGGACTCTTGTACCTAGACCAAAAGATAAGAATGTGATTGGTACTAAGTGGGTTTTCAGAAACAAGATGAATGCAAAAGGACAAGTATCTAGAAACAAGGTAAGATTAGTATGTAAAGGATATGCTCAAGAAGAGGGTATTGACTATGGCGAAACTTTTTCTCCTATTGCAAGACTTGAAGGAGTCAGAACTCTTTTGGCATATGTTGCACACAAATGATACAAGGTATATCAAATGGATGTAAAATCTGCATTCCTGAAGGGAATTCTTGAGGAAGAAGTCTGTATTGATCAACTTGAAAGTTTTGTAGATCCTAGCAAAAGGAATATGGTTTGAAAACTGCAGAAAGCATTGTATGGAGTGAAGCAAGCTCCAAGAGCCTAGTATGAAATATTGCATGGTTACTCAAGATAAGTATTGGATTTTAGAGAACTAATGACAATAGTAGCTTGTATATAAAAGAAGGACCTCAAAACAAGATACTATTAGCATAAATATTTATGGATGATATATTGTTTACTAGATATGATGAATTATGCAAAGCATTCTCCGAAGATATGAGTAAGCAATTTGAAAGGTCTATGTTTGGTGAAATCAAATTCTTTGTTGGTTTACAAGTTTATCAGATGAAGGATGGTATCTATATTACCCAATCTAAATACATAAAAGAGATACTGAAGAAATTTGGGATGGAAGACTCTAGACCAATTGGAACACCTATGCCTACTAGACATAAGTTGTCTAAGGATGATGATTCAAAGGAAGTAAACTAGACTACCTACAGATCCATGTTTGGTAAACCTCAATATGTTTTCCACACCAGACCTGATAGTGCATTAGTAGTTGGTATTGTTGCAAGGTTTTCAACTAATCCTAGAGAGAATCATTTGGTAGCTATCAAAAGGATTCTGAGATATCTTAAGGGTACTGAAGAGTAAGGAATATGGTATAAGAAAGGAGGAAACTTAGATTTGAATACTTTTACTGATGCTGATTGGGCTAGAAGTGTTGATGACAGAAAGAGCACAAGTGGTGGAGCATTATTTATTGGAAAGAGGTTTTTCTCTTGGACAAGCAAGAAACAGAATTGCATCTCTCAGTCTACAGTAGAAGTAGTGTATGTTGTTGCAGCAGTGAATTATTCAAATATCATATGGTTCAAACAATTGTTGTCAGGTATGAAGGTGGAAATCAAAGAACCTATCATTATCTACTATGACAACACTAGTGCTATTAACATTTCAAAGAACCTTGTGATGCATACTAAGACTAAACATATTGCAATAAAGTATCATTTCTTGAGAGAATTGGTTCAAGACAAGGAATTAAGATTGGAATATGTGAATACTAAAGAAAAAATTGTAGACATATTCACAAAACCATTACCTAAGGATGCATTTTTTTTATCTTAGAGGAAATATAGGGGTAATTCCCCTAACTGAGGCTCACTATAATACAGTTTAGTGATGCATCAACCGAGCTACAAAAAAAATTTAACATGTTGATGCATATATTTAGAGCTTATTGTGTATGAATCAGTACAAACAGATACATTACAACTTCAATTGATGATATGTCAGTTGGTGTCTTTGGCATTGGTTGTCAAAGAGGGAGAGATTACTGTATGTCATAATGATTAATGAAAGAGGGAGATTGTTGATGATAGAGGGAGAACTTTATCAAAGAACAAAGACTGATGTAAGAGGGAGAAATCTGTATTTCAGTGACTGTGATGATAGAGGGAGTTTTTGGATGTGAATCAGAATGAAGCTAAGGACATTAATAAAATTTTAATTCTTATATCTGCTGCTCTATAATTCTTTGTATTATGACATTTTGTGTTGCCATCAATGCCAAAGAGGGAGATTGTTGATGACAATTATTCAATTGTCTATTGTCATTGATGTTTACACAAGTATAGTGATGTCTACACAAATGTCTAATCCTATTCAAGAATAGTAAGTTCATGCCAAGAACTCTCAGGCATTGAAGAGGACCAAAGTGATTTTTTGTATCTACCGATTTCACTCAGGCATTACAGTGTTGGTCAGGCGTTGAAGGATTTCAATGTTGACTGATTGTAACAGTTAGTGTCAGCTGACTAATAGTAGATTATATTTTATGGTTAATTGGTTATATCTAGCTAAAAGAAATGAGTTTTATTATTCATTTGGAAGGATATTAAGGCTGACTTGACAAGGCTTATCATATATATATATAAGGTCAAGTTTGGATTGAGTAGTGTAAGTAAGAAGATAGAGCAAGTGTTCATGAAATGAAGAGTGAAGGCGAAATCAGATGGGATTCTGATTGAGGACAGAACATAGTGTGTTGCAATAGTATATCCGATCAGTGAGGATCAAGTATTCAACACCAGAACAGAGATCTGAATCAGAAAAGATAGTTTCTTATCAAAATAGGTCAATCCATTTTTACTCTCTAACAATTGTAGCAGTGATCAAAGTCTCTTAACAGAGTAGACTTGATAGTCTTTTATAAATCCTCTCACAAGGTGACATTTCTACATTGAAGTGTTTAAAGATCTCTCACAAGGCCACTCCTTACAAGGTGATTAAATCCTCTAACAGGGTCACACCTAACAATGTTTTATTATAACCTTTAACAGGATTGGCTCCTAATAGGGCTCACTTTAGAAGAGTGAAAACAGTGACTAGTTGCTATTGGTGGTTTTTCCCATATTGGGTTTCCACGTTAAATCTTGGTGTTATCTGTGTACATGTTATTTTCTTTATGGTCTATGTTTCAATAATTAATTACTAAAGGATAATTATAGTTAATATCTTAAAATTTTCTATGTTAACTGAGTGACAGTAGAATATCTGTGTTAACTGAGCAACAGTGACAAATTTGTTTAAGACATCTAAGGGACATGATTTGTTTTTGTGGTAGCTGATGTTGGAAAGTTGACTATATTGAAGTATATGACTCTATTTAGTGTTTTCATTATGGCAAAAAATTCAAATGAAGTTTTGGAGTTAGCACACATTATCAGAAGATTAGAAATTGGCTAAAGTACAGAAAGAAGGACAGAGCAAGGAATAGACTGTTATAGTTTTGATTAACGTGTGTTCATTTGTTATCCAAATGATATGTGACTTTGAAGATAATCTTATGAGTATGTTTACATTCTAATCCTAAGAGATCATGATCAGATCTGCAAGTATGAAGAAGATACATCCAGTTGAAGAGGTACAGCCAGTGAATGCCAGAACAGGACAGAGATCATGGAAAGAGCCGACAGAGATTGTTTTGGTGTAGAATTTTTACTTATCCTCAAGACTTGTGCCTTTGGATTAGTGATTTTTAGTGACCTAAAAATCTATGGTTAAAAGCACATGACTTGAATCATCCAAGATAATTAGTTAGAGCTATTTTGGTGAAGCAGACTATGTGAAAAGACGTGTCTGTTTGGTTTGAGTAAAGCAGTTATAATTAATGTTAAGCCAACTTAATGAAGGGTTTCATGGTTATGTAAGTGATCAAGATACATGGTAAATTTTTCCTAAAGCTGACATGTTCATTTCCTTTTAGGAAGTACTTATAGAAGGTCATTTGTGATGGGAAAAGTTGCAGAAGCCAGAGATAAGAAAAGCAGAGCAGAGTGTAAAAGCAGCAAAGATATATCTATCATATGTTGATGATATAGATATTGAAGTAGAAGCTTTCAAAGTGAAGATAAGATTGTTTTATTTCTTTTCAAGAGGTTAAAGCATCAGCGCACAAAAGGAACTGATCAGAAAAGCAGTGTCACATCAGCAGTTCACCTTGCAGATACAGTGTGTATCGAAGACCCAGAAGGTTGTAGCCTTCACCATTTGAGCAGTGAGCTCTTGGACAGTGAGTCCACCACCCCTAATAGGGTTATTTTAAAATACTCCTAATAGGGTCTGACCCTTAACAAGGTCACTATAATTCATGTATTGTAAAGACAACTCCTAACAGGGTTAAGGATCTTCTAACAAGGATCATAAGACACTAGTATAAAATATTTGTGGGTACTAATTCCCACCAGGGTTTTCACCTACATTGGGTTTCCCCATAATCATATATGGTGTTATGTATTGTGTATATTTATCTTACTTGCATTGATATTCAAGTTCAGTACATAAGCATTTAAGTAAAGATTCAGATAATAAGAAAAAGTATTAATTGATAGATCACTGATT
>MU220212.1:964096-1009314 GCA_018584345.1 Thuja plicata | reverse complement strand
GAGTATTCAGGATGACCAGACCTACTTTGATAGGTAAGGTAATGATGCCCAAAGTGTTCTTATAAATGTTATCAAAGCCACATATAGGATTATTATCAGGTTGAATAGTTGAAAGATCAGCTTTAATTGCTTTGACCATGTCCATGCTACAAATATTAAGCCTAGATCCGTTATCAATCAAGGTCCTACAAATGATACTATTATTGATAGTAACAACAACCATAAGGGCATCATATTGATTCTTAAGTTCTTTAGAAGGTAAATCCTTTTGAGTAAAAATAATGTCAGGAGGACCCAGGGTAACATGCATGCATTATAAGAAGGCATTGATGTTCTCTTGGTTATGAGGTGGAGTGGAAAGAGTTGCTAGAGATTTTTTTAAGGCTTCATGGTAGGTAGGTGAAGTTTGAAGAAGCTCCCATAAAGAAATCTTGGTAGGGGTATTACGCAATTGGTTTATCAAATCATACTCCATGCTAGGAAGACAAGGTGGAGGAGGAAGAATGCGTTGAAAAGGTGGTAAAGAAGTAGCAACCACTGGATTATGTTGAGGGTTATTCCTTTTACAATAAGTGTGAGCTATAGAATCATGATCATTGAAAGACTCTAAGGATTCCATAGGTTTTCCTTTGATAGTAATGTGAGGAAAACCTTTGATAGTCAACAAGGGTTTTCGATGAACCACATGTTAGTTGTCTCAATACTACTAACAGGTTCATAAGAAGGAAGAAAATAATACATCCTAGGAGGAGATGAGGTAGGATCTTGATTCTCCATAAGATCGTCACTAAGAGGGAGAGCATTAAGGGAATTCATATCATTCTCCGCTAATGCCTCATCACTAAAAGGAATCCCAAATAGAGGTAAAGCATCTATAATGTTTTCTTCTTTCTCTAAAATGTCTGCATAAGGGAAGTATGTTTTAGAAAAAGAGTCACCATCATGTATGAATATGTCACCCATTAATAAATCACCCTCTTGTATCAAAGAATCTTCACAAAGAGGGGATAAATCAATGTATTTATCCAAGGGTTCATCCAAAAAACTAGAATCATCCACAATGGCTTCATGAGGAAGAGAGTAATCAACATCCAAATCCAAAGGTTCATCCCAAATAGGAGGATTATCATCCCTATCAATAAAGTACATTGTAAAAGGTTTTGAAAATACTTGAAACAACTTGTGAAACATAATAACAAATAAATAAATGCATAGAAAATAGATCTAGATATATCCAAATGCATTCAAATGAAATGTATGATGAAAAATGTAAATATTTTTGTATTTTTGAAGAAATTTTGTGATTTTTATTTATTTTTGACATATAAATGAAAGAGAATAAAAGAAATATAATTTAAATGCATGTAAGATCTAACATAAAATGTAAATCTAACACCAAAAAGAAAGATTTTTCTATCGTGGGTTCACCAAAATGTAAAGAAGAAAATATGGATAGGGTGTAGAACAATGTTTGTTTTCTCATTAAAGTGTCCCTATGCACATATTATCTACTTACATTTAACTGTAATTGAGAAGGGGTGTAAATCTAGAAATGATTGCAAAGGAAAATGGAATAAAATACTTACCTTTGAAAAAGAACCTACTGAAAACCCTGTGAGACGGTCTCAGAAACTGATGATTTCCATGATCCTTAACTGAAACTACGAGATCTACAAAACTTAGAAATCACTTTCCATTCTAACATAGTTCCAATTTGTACCCTAAAGTTTGTCAAAAAGTGTATCCAAATCTGCACTCCGATCTATTGTTCTGATCCTGTACCTACAAGAAAAATGGTTTATTTTTTTGGGGGAAGGGGTTTGCCTTGGTCATACCCCAGTTTTTGAATTAACCTTATAATCAAATTGAAATTGCATAAGTAAATAAAGTAAATAAGAAAATTCACCTTGCTTGTATAGAATACCTTGTGGTGGATTTGAATCTTTGGATCCACAAGTATGTATGCACCAAATGGATGTAGAATGTAGAATTTAGGATGCCTCAAATCAATTTCATGTATATCTTCAACACCAATCTTGAATGGATCTTAGAATAGGAAGAAGCTTGGAGGAATGTGGATGGAGAAATCTTCAAGAATAGAGCTCCATAGAGCTTTGAATCCTTCAATGGCTACAAATGGATATCCTTGATGAATTGGATGCTTGAATGCTTGAATAATTGAGAATAGATGCTTTCTTCAAATCTTTCTCCTTAGCTTTCAATTATTTGATGGTTATCAAGTCTTAGAGAAAATGAGAGGAGAAAGTTTCCTTATATATGAATCTAGGGCACAATCTTCTAGAGAGACCTACATAAGAGAATTGCATTCCCATTAGACATATACTCTTAAAAGTGGACCTATATTAAATATAATTTAAGAATAGTTGTTTCAAAGACTGAAACAGCCGACCCAGAAGCGGGAATCAAAATTTTTTGAAGCTCGAGATCCAGAAATCCAAAAATTTTGAAATTTGAACACTAGGTCAGAAAAAGGTCTATTGTGACCTAGGTCAAGATCGAGGTCGACCTTGACGTAGGTCAAGGGTGAAGTCAACCTTGACCTAGAAAGATTGATTTTGACCTTGAGGTCAAAAATCTCAGTTTCAAGTTTGAGGTGTCAGAAATAGGCTAAAAAAAGTGGGAAATGTGGTAGAATAGGGGAAAAAACTAGATCCAAGTGAGAAACCCATTAAAGGAACTTGACATGACCCCAAACCACTTACTTGAAAAGATAAACCAGTCTATAATGGAAATACTTCCATTTTTCTGACTATACAGATATGAAAAAGAAGGTGCTAGCACTAGATGAATGGATGGCCCAATAGATTGGGGCCATAAGAAGTTTTATGTTTGAGTCTTTCCCAGACTTCTTCTAGGCAACTAATATGGAAAAATTGATGGAGGCCGCCATTCATCAGTGGAAGTGAGAGATTGAGAAATATGAAGAGTGGCAGGATGCCTCACTAGAGATTCTGAATCTTCGGGAGAATAAGTTAATAAATAAAGGCATCCTATGGGATGAGTCATACAGGTTCCTCATGACTCAATACTCTAGAATTGAATTCAAAGTCAAAACTCAAAAGTAACTGGTAAGGGTGCTCGAAGAACAACTTAGGTGGTCCGAAATCCATTGGAACAATATGCTACCCTCATCAAAGATATTATATCAGATGATCCTATCAGCCTATGGACTTATACTCCCATTGATTCTATACTTGGTAAATTTAATGAAGTGGCCAAGGATCAATTCGGGTTTGGGGGAGATTTTGGTAGCATCGCAATGGTGAAAACTCTCCTAGGTATTTCTTAAGTCCCATGATGTAGCCAAGGTGGCTGCAGAGTTAAAGGAAATGGTTGAGGATGCTAACCTTCATTTTAAAAGTTCTATTCTTCATCAAGATTTTGTGAAGGATGTGGAAGAAGATGGCATACTCCAGATTCTGTAGGTATACGAGAAGCTTATAGGCCAGTAAAATTTTCTCAGACTCTGGGGATCCTTCAATACAAGAAAAATATAGATTGATTCTTTATTCTTTGAGCGTAAGCTCCTGGGTTCTGAATTTTTGGATCCCCAATTTCGTATTCTTTATAATATAAGTGTAGAAACCTCTTCTGAGATGACCAATTACTATCTACAACATATTGTCAGGTCCCTGATCATCCTTCTTGGTGTGACTGGTCACTATTGGTCTGAAGGTTAATGGTAAATGTATCCCCTATCCCAAGATGTCATTATAGCATTTAATATCTAGCATACAGAAGCCCGCCTGATCACCAATGTTCAGGAGAGCATTAATGGGGGCATATGGCCCAAGTCACTTAGGAAATCTCCATCACATCTACAAGTACATGGACACTTTTTTTTATGGCCGCTTTCCTAAAGTTTATTTCCTTCTTTCATCTCTTTTCTTCTCAAATGATTGTATTATATTAGGAAAATCCTGATAGCGCAGGTAGTACCAGTTGTAAATATTGTAATATAATGTAAATAGCTAGCATAGGTTTAGTCTCTTAGGTAGTTAGAGTTTTCTATAAATACCTATTTTGATGTCATTCTAAGGGTCGACAAATTGATGATTTAGTTGTCCACTAGTAACATAAGATTTCATATTTCTTAGCAATTTTTTTTTAAGTTAAGAGTAGATTAATGCTCCCTTGTGGAATCTAGTGTAACTACTAGTGATGTTGTATTTGAAGTTAATGAAACAATGAGGAACACCATTTAGCACTATGCTCTATTTTTTTATCCCAGAGTTAGAAAAATGGTTTTCATGTTGTATGCTTTATTATGTCCATTTTGATGACATTAATTTTCCATTAGTATGCAAACAACACTTTCGGTAAGCATACACCAAAAGACAGAAAAAAGAGCAAACCAAAAATCAGATATAAAGAGATCACCAAAAATGACCAATTACAAAGAGAACTAACAACACAACTTTGTGTGTACACCGAAAATACAAATTCAATAGGATAAAGAGGAACCCAAAAAATGAACCTAATGTGTAGGATATAGTGCAAACCAAGAGACAGTTAAAGATAAAACCGAGAGAAAAAAACCAAAAGACAGTCAACTAATTACAAAGCGTAACCGACCGTCAGAAACTGAGAGTTAGTTGCAACCCGCAAGAAGTGGATCTGACTTCCACGTCAAATAAAGTGGTCTTATTATATTCATAGGATCTGGATTTTTTTTAAATCCATTTCTTTAGGGACAAGAAACATGAATGTAAGTTCTTTAAGCAGTCTAACAGATTTAAAACACATAGACTAGGAGATATAGGTAAAAGTTGTAATCCTAATCTTAGAGTTAATATTATTTTTCATGAAAATTGATGATGTCAATCCATCTTATAAATAGATGATGCAATCATTCATTATATGATGATGTGAATAGGAAAGAGAGGATGAATGAATCCTACAAGCACATCTATGGATCAAATTGAAAGTTTCAAGAACCCAAACAAAAAAAGGTGAATTTGGTTAGCAAGAACCAAGAATAGAGGCTAGCAAGAATCATAGGTATTACTCAATCACATTAGGTAGTAACCTTATTCATGTAAAATTTAATGGATTTGTATCAGCAATAGGATATTACATTTACCAGGTCAAATTGAAATTTTCTATCATTCTAACAAGTGGAGTAGATAATCAAAAGTGATCAAATTGTAAGCCTTAACCAACCCCTTCTAATCTACAGATAGTTTTTACTTCCTAAGAGGAGTTTTTTGCAATATCATATCATGTATTATGTTTTTAATTACTTTGATGAATGTTTCTATGAATGTTCACATGTATGTTAAGTTTCTAAACTGATATAACTCACATCATGATAGTATAGATCAGATGAATGGATATACAATTGATTACAAAAATTTTAATTGATTAAAGGATACAAAAGTTTTAGAGGTTCTGATTCACCCGTCCCCTTTCAGTACACACTTCTCATTAATTCCAACACTTTGTTCCAGTTCTTTAATGATTAAATGAAATACTTTACCTTACTACTGATATATGTGTGATTGAAGGTTATATATGTTCAGTATATGTTATTTATTTTCATCTAGAACATTTTTTATTCTAAGGAGATATATATCATAAATATAGTTAGAGATCTATACTAACCCTGTCCTATATTTTTCTATTTTCTTTGTCAGATATAAAGAATGCTTCTAGGAAACCCATTATCATTGAATTTTTAGAGGTCAATGAGTCAAAAAAAACTATCCCCACAAAAAAAATATTCACCTATCCAACTAAGCTAGGCCCGCACCTTTGTGACCAGTCTACCAGGTGCTTGGAGGATAGGATATCCTGCTCTTTGGTAAACCTCTTCAGGAAAAGTTTGCCGATACTCTGGTATTCACTTACAACTCTTCTATCATTGGCGAGACTATCACAAAGTCCTTTCAACACCTTAATTAAAAGGATTTTGAATTATACAATGGTTAGAAAGTAACACTAGATTTGATCTAAAACATACAACTCAGTTTTCAAATACAGATCCACTTTAGCTCAAATGATAATTCTCTAATTGGCCTTCATTGTCATCTCTATCTATCAGATCTACTTGGAAATATTTCAAGCAATCAACACTATGCAGACCTATACTTCTATTCTCAGCTTTCTCTACCCTCTTCTTATATTTGCCAGTAAACTAAATTAACCTCTTACCCATAACCTACAATTAGGTTTATCTTATACCTCTCTCATTAGGTAGCTCAATCTTTTTTCCTTTTAATCATCACCATAGATCTTAGGGTTTGGTCAGATCAAATAAATCCTTCCAACATTTTGTTCTTTTTCTACCTTTGGGAATACACCTCAAAAATCCTTCTTGAATCCATACATAAAAATGGTTAAAAATATATTAAATGTTCATAAAATTCTCCACAATGATCGTCCTTATCTTAAATACACTTTACATTTCCCAAGAATTCAACTATGTTGGTTGGGATCTCAAATATTTTTCAACCTGTCAAAATATTGACACCTGGTCATTACTATCTTCTTCCGCTTAGTCATCACTAGATAACTCAATAAATATTGATGCTCGGTCGAAAATATATTTTATCGGTATGTACTAGCACTTAGTAGATACTCACATCACTCAACATAAACTGCTTATACTAAAGTTCCTTAATCTTTTGCTTGTTTTCTCGGTAAAGACTAAGCTTTTATTATTACAATATTCACTTGGTGTTAAAGATAAAACAATACATTACCTTTCCAAGGTGCAATATAATCAAGTACCCATTGTAGTTTCTCATAACTCAACCATTTAACCAGGTCATCTTGTTATCTCTTCTTTTCAAATATTCTTCATCAATCATCTTATATGGCACTTTAATAGATAGTAATTGTCTTACAAATTAAGGTTTGACATCAATGGAAACATAACAATTGTTTCAATTCTAGTTTCCAATAATCTCCCTCTTTGTCATTGATGGAAAAAACCACATGACACATGCAAGGTTACCAAACAATCCAACACATATCTTCTATAAAAAAAAATTAATTAATGTCCTTAGCTTAATTATTATTCTCTCTAATATAAATATTAGCTTCCTCTTGGATATATTTCTCTCTATTTATCTCCCTCATAGATTTCTCCCTCTGTATAACTTATAGATCTCTTCCTCTTTGTTTTCTCACTGATTTCTCCCTCTTTGAAAATAATTCCAAAGTCATACATCTTAACCATGTAGATATCTTTGTATCATGTTTCCAAACTATATGCTCCCTCTATCATCTTGCTTATGACTGATCAACATCTTGTGCAGTACTCTTCACATCTTTAGGCAACTCCTAAAGTGTGACCTCCTTTGCATCTATTTGTCATATATTTTGTGTAATACGTTTAATGCAATCACTCTATGTCATCTTAGTTAGCCTCAGATAGGGGGATCACCCCTAATTTACCTCTCAAATACTCATGTGCATCCTTAGGTAATGCTTTAGTAAATATATATACTAATTGTTCCTTTGTATTCACATATTCCAATATCACTTCTTTATCTTGAACTAACTCTCTCAAGTAATGATACTTGATAGAAATATGCTTGGTCTTTGTGTGCATCCCATGATTCTACGACATATTGATAGAACTTATGTTATTATAGAAACAACAATTAGTTCAGTGATTTGTTCTTTCATACCTTTCAACATTTTCTTGATCGACACTATGTTTGAACAATTAACTGTTGCTGCAACATATTCATCTTTTGCTGGAGATTGAGAAATATAGTTCTGTTTCTTGCTTTTCCAAGATACTAATCTCTTTCATAGAAAGAATATGCTGCCACTTGTACTCTTTTGGTAATCAACATTGCCTTCCCAATCTGCATCTGTATAAAATTTCAATTCAAACTTCTCATTCTTCTAATAATACAATCCATACTCCTTTGTTCCCTTCATATATCTCAGTATCCTTTTCACTTCCATCATGTGACTATCTTTAGGATTTGCAAAAAATATTGCAACAATCTCAACTACTAATGCAATATATGGTCTAGAGTGAACAACATATTATAGTTTCCCAATCATTGATCTATACAGGGTTTGATTGACATTAGATGTCTCATTAGTCATTGATATTTTTTGTCCATTCACCATAGGTGTACTTACAAGTCTAGGTTCCTCCATGCCAAAGGTTTTCAATATATCCTTGATATTCGTAGATTGAGTAATCTAGATACCTTTCTTCATCTGATATACTTGCAAACCAACAAAAAAAAAGATCTCTCCAAACATAGATATATCAAATTTAGTTTGCATCTCATTTGAAAATGTTTGGCATAAATAATCTTTTCCTTTAAATAATATATCATCAACAAATATTTCAAATAAAAATATCCCTTTACCTTTTTCAATCTTCAATTATAGATTACTATTGTCATTTGTCCTTGTAAAACAAATTTTAACTAAGAAATTATTTAATCTCTCATACCATGCTTTGGGGCTTTCTTCAATCCATACAACACTTTATGTGGCTTGTAGACCAAATTCTTCATGATTGTATCAAAATATCCTTCAACTTGTTCAATGTATACCTCTTCTTCTAGTATTCCATTCATAACTATTGATTTGACATCCATTTGATACACTTTGAATCTTTTGTAACCTGCATAAGCCAATAGAGTTCTAACTCCTAATCTAGCAACTAGGGTAAATGTATCACCATAGTTGATGCCTTCTTCTTTTGTATATCCTTTGCATACAAGTCTAGCTTTATTTCTTATGACTTTTCCATGCTCATTTAGCTTATTTCTAAATACCCACTTGGTTCCAATAAAATTCTTGTCCTTTGGTCTAGGTACTAATGTCCAGGTTTTGTTATTCTCTATTTGCTAAAATTTATTCATTCATTGCCTTTATCCAATCTTCATTAACCAAAGAATATTGCACTATTTTCAATTCAAATTCACATAATAAACATGTCTGATTTATCAATTTGCTTCTTTTCATGACCTCTAAATCTTTTTCTGCAATGATTTGATCTGGTTTATGATGTCTTCTTACATATTTTTCTAGTGTAGGTTCTCCTTTCCTCTTGCTTTTGTTCTTTAGATTCAACTTGCAAATTCACCTCAGGTCTAGTTTGTGTCTTTGATTCCTCTTCTGATTTCTTGGCAGTTACCTCCTAATGCTTGGTAAATTCTTTCCATGACTCGACAGTTTCATGATGTTGCTCCACAATATCATTCTGTTGCTCAGTAGTTTCTTTCTCTAGTCTAGGTAAAATAGTGGGATCTCCTTCATTTAGGTATGTTGGACTTAATGGGAAGTAGTACTAAGAGGGGAGGAGTGAATTAGTACCTCTTAAACTTTTAACACTTTACTCAATTCATCATTAATGATCATTCAATTCTGATTTACCGACCATTACTATTATTCTTTCTTATGCATATATTGTTTGTTCTTAATATTTAATAGTTTTCAATTAGTCATAGAAACATTCATGAAATTGACAAACACATAACACAAGATATGGTATCACAGAAAACTCCTGTTAGGAAGTAAAAACTACGGTCGGGATGACACCCACAAAAATTCACTATCTACAAAATCGAAGGGAGCCGGTTACGCTTTACAATTTGATCACTTCTAATGATCAACTCTATTAAGAGTATTAAGTTGGAGACCTGTTAAGATCTACTCTGTTTAGAGCTTTAGCAACACTGATTTAAGTGTGCACTCAGTTATGAGATTTACAATAGGACAGTTAAGCCCACCTTTCTTGAAAGGATTTCATTAGGGTACCTAACTTTTTAGAATGAGTACAAATGTTAATTTGACTGTATGCAATCTACTATTGATGATTTACAGAGCCATTAAAGCCTTTACAATAATAGTACCACCTTAAGTGATTGATGAATACCTTTTCTCTGCTTGTCGGTAGCCTCTGTTCTATTCTTGAAAACTGATTAGATTATGATTATGTTCTTCTGCATGAATTCTCTATCTGGTCTTTAGTTGCTCTGCATGGCTACTATCTTCATTGAACAACTCTTCTTTTTAGTGGATTGAGCACCTATTTATACAAGTATTGACCTATCTTGGAATTCATGATTTACAATGTTAACTCTCAGATCCAAGGTTTACAACTTTACCTTGATCTTTAGTTTGCATGTTTTAAAATAGTAAAATGAATTAAAACAATAAATATTACATTAATTCCTCCGCACATAATGGATTTAAAAGAAAATCAAGAAATTATAAATACAACTTCAGTGATTTATCTGGCGTGGAAAGTCAGATCCACTTTTTGCAGGATGTAACTGACTGACAGTTCTTGGTTGTCGTTTTGAACTTGCAGTGTGTCAGCATTCCTTGACTAAATTTTTCATTAGGTACCCTGTATCTGTCGGGTTCCTCTCTTTGTTGTACTATCGGGTAGCACTGTTGTTAGTCGTCAGGTATTGTTTACCTTTTTGTCATCGGGTAACACTTAACAGTGTTTGTCGGGTAACATTGGCATCAGATAGTGTTGTGCTCTATCTATCAGTGTATAGTAAACTAATGGTGTAGATCATATTTTTCTCTAAGTATTCTAATGGAAAAATATAATTCCTTCAATCTCCAACTCTGACATTAGTATCAAAAAACTGATATGTGCATAATACTGAAATTATTTCACCATGTTTATATTCTTCTCATAATATGATTCCCCCTTACTATGTGCATCGGTATAGTGTATGTATCTGTACATGTATACTATCTATTCTCTAAGTGTACATTATTCCCCTTTCTTCAACTATACATATGATTTCCTCCTTTAACTGAGGTGATGTACATATCAAATTCCCCCTTTCTTTGATACTGATGACAAAAATGTACAACTTACAATATGCCAAAATTGTGACAAAAATGTGTAACTTACAATGTGTCAAAGACATTAGAATGGGTAACTTTGATATCTTCCATTAGTTTCTCCCAATGTTCTCTCAAGTGTTCTAAGGCCATGTGTTCCAGCTCTAGTCTGGCGTGCATATCATAAATGTCGTCTAGGACAGACATTTCAGGGGTGGCAGTTAGAGTACTTGCATGTGTCATATTTTTTTGTAGGAGTGTAAGTGTCGGTAAGAGCTTAACTTGTAGCTCATTGACCTCATCTCTGTATTTCACCTTTGTAAACTGAATGTCTTGTCTCTGTTTCCTAGGCTGTATGATCTGTTGATTGTGCAATTTAAGTGCTTGTTTGGTAGTGGCTAGATTTTGTGCACTGAACTGAAGATTAGCATCTATTTTTGCTATCTTGTTGGTATACTCCTTAGTGAGTTGATCTAAAGTGCACAATTTCTTGATTAAGGTAACAACTTCTGATAAAATTGGATCAATTGTACTTATCAATTCAGATAGCATGACCCTTTTCAGTGCAACTTCCTAGCTTATCTTTTCTGTGAGGTTGAGTTCATACTTTTGTTCAAGTCTCTCTTCCATTGTTTTCTCAACATCTGTATTTTGAGATGTTATTGCATCTTTGAGTGTGACTAGTTGATCAATGATTGGAGTGTGTTGATCAATATTTATGTTTGGTACAATTTCTTGAAGTATATTTCTTTCTACTTCGAGTACCTTGGCCTCTTTTCTGCGATCTTGAATTCATACTTTTGTTCAAGTCTCTCTTCCATTGTTTTCTCAACATATATATTTTGAGATGTTATTGCATCTTTGAGTGTGACTAGTTGATCAATGATTGGAGTGTGTTGATCAATATTTATGTTTGGTACAATTTCTTGAAGTATATTTCTTGCTACTTCGAGTACCTTGGCCTCTTTTGCTACTCTTTATAGCTTTTCTTGAATGGCCTTTCTCTCACATAGCTTTGTATATTTTTTCAATGCTATCAGATCCAATGTTCTTGGATCATAGACTGGAATCTCAATGATTTCATCCAGAGTTACTAGATTTTTATTCTTTCCTTTCTTCTTCTTTGAGATTTGAGGGGACACAGATGTATGAACTACCATATCTAGTTAATGTGTTTTCTCTGAATTGCCTGGGGAAGGTTTTTTTGATGATGCATCTTGTTTTTTCTACTTTGTGAGCACCTGTCAGTTATGTGAAGATATCTCTTCATTAACCTTAGGTGTTTCTGCAGAATATGCTCCAGTTTTCATTTTAATCTCATCCTTCTTAACCTTTCTCTGAAGGCTTGTCCCCTGTTTCCTTTTGAGTGTTTTCTTTATTCTGATCAGTAGATGCATTCTTCTGATCATCGGTTGCATCTTTCTTTGTAGTACTATTTGTTTTCCCTTTGGCTTCTTCATCATCCTTGTCTTTGGTTGTGCTTGTTTCTTTCTCATTTGATCCCTCATTTTCCTGTGGTATGTTTATTTCCTTCATTAGGACATGCATGTTACTTTGAGTTGGTGCTTGGGCTTTGTAAGTATTGATGTCCTACTTGTCAGTTAGTGCCTTGTCAATAGTGACATCCTCATCCTTTGGTATATTTTGTGCAGGGTCTTGCACAAGTGGGTGCAAGATTGATTTGTCTTGCATTTTTTCATCAATAATGTCAACTATCTTGTCATCTAATGTCTTCAGTACTTGATGGCTTTGTTGATCCTTGAGTTTGATAAATATCACATCATCTTTCTTCTTTGGATCATTATCAAAATCATAATGAGTGATATCTTTGATATTATCATCCATTCATGTATCTAAGTTGATAGGCTCATCATCACTTTCTTGATTGTCCAGAGAAATATGCTGAGGACTTGCATTATCTGTCTCCTCCTCTTTGTGAGGTGTGTTTGTGAGAGGTAATTTCTTCTCAACACTTGTTGACTCTGTCGGTAGATCTAGGAGATGTATCCATTTGTTCTTTGTCATTGAATCCAATTCTATGAACTTGCTCTCTAGTACTTTGTAAGCCCTTATTTTGGATACAAATTTACTTGAGTGTTTCTTTAGTACTTCTTGTATTTCTTCAAATTTGGATTCAAGAGGCATCAGTCTCACTAGAACTATTTCTCTTACTTCTCTTTCTATTTTCAAGGCATATTACCATAGTTGGTATATCCTTTTACCTAGCTCTTCAGGTATTTTATTCACATATTCAACAGGGGCATACTTGTTTTTAATCATTGATTTTATTATTGCTTCCCATA
This sequence comes from Thuja plicata, assembly GCA_018584345.1. Lineage (NCBI taxonomy): Eukaryota > Viridiplantae > Streptophyta > Pinopsida > Cupressales > Cupressaceae > Thuja > Thuja plicata. The sequence goes on along the minus strand of MU220212.1, from coordinate 996,199 downwards.
TTTTATTCTGATCCTCTGGATTCAGTCTATCCCACTACCTAACCTTTTTATCTATCATTATGCCATGGGTAGAAATTGATTTGGTAGCTTCATCTACCGTTTGGTTTCTGAAGTTCTTCTTCACTACATCTAGTTCATCATCTTTGGTGTCATCCAAGTCAGCTTGTGTCCTGACAAAATTTTTTCTCTTCTTTGGTGGTGTGGTTTTGACAGGTTGTTGTCTTGTTCTTTTTGATGGCTGCTTCCTTATATAGGTCCTTACTTGACCTTTCTTACATGGTTTTGTATCGGTTGTTGTAGTCTAACTTCTTGTTCTTTGCTTCTTTGTAGGAGGTGGAGATGGAGGTGCATCAAGTTTAGTAGCCTCTGTATTTGATTTCCTTTCTTCTATTTCTTCACCGATGTTGCCCTGTTCATCAGTTTCCTCCTGTTGATCCTGCTCTTCCTCTTTAGTAACCAATAGAATCTTCTTGAGACTCTTAACCATTTTATCTTTCTTATTTATAGTTTTCTTGACTTCTAGGCCATGTTTTATCTTAGATTTGGCCTCTTCATATGTACCAAACCTTGGTTGTCTCTTATCAATGGGCTCATTGAGCAGTGCCTCAAATGCACTTGTAGCTAGATCAATATTGATCTCATAGTCTAATGGTGATAACCAAGCTATTCTTGGTACAACCGGTTTGATATGTGTGAAGTCTATGTCTGCCATGGAACATATCTCATCTTTGTGTTTTTCAACTAGTTTCTTAGGAATCCTGGTTCTTTCTATCATCTTTTCCTTGAACTCAAGGAAGTATGCAAACATTACAAACTTGAAGTTGTCTCCTAGTGACTTAATCAGCTCACTAATCTATTGGGTTACCGTTTGGTAGAGTCCTATACAAATTTTCCTACTGAAGGAAAGTATTCTTGAAAGTAGAAAAATGTACACATGATGAGTGATCCAAACTTACATGTGTTTCTCTTTGCAGACCTGATTTTGATCATATTCTCATCGAGTTGTTTCAATAGGATCTCACATAGATCCATCTAAATTCCTTTCGTTACAATCTTGTAAGCAGTGCTTACTGTTGTTGCAGAAATGTTGTTCATTCTGCTAGCCTAAATTTTTTTGTAACCAATAACATATGCACCAAATTTTAACTCTTCGTCAGTGATTGTGTTTACTTTGAGACCTCTGTTATCTCCTTCTGCATTGGTGAGTTTTGTAACTTCTTTCATGAATGGATGTTTGTGTGCCCTAGGCTTGTCAGTTATCAAATAACCAGTTATAACATGAAGAACATTCTTTGTTATTTGCTTGGGTTGGTCTATCAATAGTTTGTTGTCATGCTACCTGCTCAAAAAAATCCTAATCCATTCTGTCTTGAATTCCCTCGGGAAATGTACCTGGCATTTGTTAACCCTTTGACCTCCAAGTGTTTGTGTTCTTCTTTCAATTTTTCTTTGGCATCACATAGCTTCTTAAAAGCTTCATCCATTTCTAAATCACCTATCTCTGTGATCTTGCAATGAGTATAAGACCTAACGTCTTCTATGAGAAAAACCTTAGATGAAATTTTTGAAAATGCCTCATTTTCATCGGGTTTCGATGCAATCTCTAGAAAGATCTTGTATTTAGGTTCTACACATGTGTTGTTCTTGATTAGTTTCACCACATTCTTCTTTTCATTCTTCAACTTAGCAGTTCTTGATGTAGTTGCCATTTTTTTCCAAGTACTTAGGGTTTTCTTGAAATTAGGGCTTTTCTTGACAAAACAGTAACAAAATTCTTTCAGTGTCTTTGATACTTACTTTGATTCGCAATGGTGATGAGGAATCTATACTTTGTGTACTGAATCGATCTGTAGACACTTATGATTTCTACTCTTGAATCACTTTGATGTCTCTTATCTTTCTCTTTAAATCGTGGGTGAAAAATGAAGTTGTCCCATTGACTATTTATAGACTTTTTGACCTACGTCTTTGCAATAAATTCTCAACAATTTGTTGAGACATGAAGACAGGTTTTGTTGGGAGCATATTTCAAATCATCGTCGGTGAAGACATGACGCTTTGGCCAATTTTTAACCATTTTTATTTTACCGACGGATATCGGTATTCTTTCACAACTACTTAAATTTTCCCTTTTTACCGACTGTCGTCGGGTTACACTGGAATTTTACCATTTTTACTAGTTGACCGATAATTTCTAGTAAGTGTGAGTAGCTCATTATCATGTTCACCAATGATTTTTGGTAAGTGTTTACCGATGATGTTGCATTCTAAAATTGGTAACAAGTACAGTAGTATGCATCTTCGGTTCATGCAGATTTTGACTATTTATCAATTTATATAATGGAACTGATGCAAAATCTAACTTGGTATAGTGTAGTTCCATACTTACTTGTTCAGCTCAAGTGGGGTTCCTGGTGTAACCAGATCCATTGGATGGGGTGTCACCATTTCCATTTCTTGGTCCAGCTTCATCATTTCTTGAAGATTTTATCCACAGTTTGTCTCTTTCCCTCCGGATATCTTCAATGGTGTTATCATTGGGATATGTACTTATTTCTGTCAATCTGTCTTTGCAATATTTCTTGAGATGACAAACTTTGTGACAGTGTAAGAATGCCATTCCAAGGTTTGACCAGCCTCTAGATCTTTTGGTCCATGCTCTCATATAGTTTGCAGCGATGTGACCATATCTACCACATGTTGTACAGTTTGTCCAAGTGTTTTAATCCCATACATATTGATTACTGATTCTTTTTGGTTGATAAGGAAATTCTTTACCTTTTGGCATCCATGCTTTCCTTTTATTTTTCAAGCATTCTTCAGATGTGTTCACATTCAGCTTGCATGTAGGACAGTATTTGTCCATGTAGGTTTCCTTCTTTGGCTTTTCTATCTTGCTCTTGCATTCATTAGCCTTCTGTCCTTTCTTGTTACATTTATAAAAGAATCCTATGAATGAAGATGTAGATGTAGATCTAGGAGTACCTTTCATTTTACCTCTACATGTATTTGATGTGTGCCCTTTCTTTCCACAATGCTTACATGTTGGCTTTCTTGGCCTTGGATTTTCGTAGACATTCTTTGGATTTGATGAATCTCCATTTTCGGTAAATCCTATACCACTGTTGTTGTTGACTCTTCGTTGTCCTTGAAGAAAGTCATCCATTCTTTTATTTCTTTCTTTAGCCTTTCTAATAATCTCATTATGATGTTGTTGAATTCTAACCTCATGCTTTAGCTTTTGATTTTCTTCTCTTAGTTCACCGATAATCTGTATTCTCTCTATGAGTTCCACATTTATTCTATTTTCTTCTTGACTCATAAGGATAATCTGATTCATGAGATCATGATGATGCTCAACATGTCTTTGCTCCATTTCCTTTTCCTGTAGTTTCTCTAAAATCTTCCTTCTATCATCAATAGCAAGTGTTCTTTCTATTTCAGCTTGTCTGGTAGAACTCATCACATCAATCATTCTTACCATCTGGGTCTCTTGACCGATTTGCAGCATCTTTATTTGCTGTGTTAGATGTAGGTTGACCTCCTTTAGATTTGTGATGTCCTCTTCTGATGTATCTGATACATTAATTGCATTTGATCCTAAAGATTTAAAGAAATATGGAATCTCTTCATCCTAATAGTCTATTTCATTTTTCCTGGTAGCCATACCTTTTCTTTCATCCAACAGCTCTCTCATCTTGATTCTTGCTTCTTTATACTGTTCATAGAACTTCTATATCTCAAGCTTTTTGTTCTCAATATTCTTATCAAGTTTGTACTTCTCCATTGTATGATCTATCCTCTTAAGCCTTTAATCTTTTCAATAAGATAGGTAGCTCTGGTACTAGATGTTGGACTTAATGGGAAGTAGTACTGAGAGGGGAGGGGTGAATCAGTACCTCTAAAAATTTTAACACTTTACTCAATTCATCATTAATGACCATTCAATTCTGATTTACCGACCATTACTGTTATTTTTTCTTATGCATATATTATTTGTTCACAATCTTTAATAGTTTTCAATCATTCATAGAAACATTCATGAAATTGACAAACATATAACACAAGACATGGTATCGTAGAAAACTCCTATTAGGAAGTAAAAACTATGGTGGGGATGTCACCCACAAAACTTCACTATCTGCAGAATGGAAGGGAGCTGGTTAAGGCTTACAATTTGATTACTTCTGATGATCTACCCTGTTAAGAGTATTAAGGTGGAGACCTCTTAAGATCTACTGTGTTAAGAGCTTTAGCAACACTGATTTAAGTGTGCACTGAGTTATGAGATTTACAATAGGACGGTTAAGCCCACCTTTCTTGAAAGTATTTCATTAGTGTACCTCACTTGTTAGAATGAGTACAAATTTTCACCTGACTGTATGCAATCTACTATTGTTGATTTACAGATCCATTAAATCCTTTATAATAATAGTATCACCTTAAATGATTGATGAATACCTTTTCTCTGCTTGTTGGTAGCCTCTATTCTGTTCTTGAAAACTGATTTGATTGTGTTTGTGTTCTTCTGGATGAATTCTTTGTCTGGTCTTTAGTTTCTCTACGTAGCTACTATCTTCATTGAACAACTCTTCTTTTCAATGGATTGAGAACCTATTTATACAAGTATTGACCTATCTTGGAATTCACGATTTACAATGTTAACTCTCAGATCCAAGTTTTACAACTTGACCTTGATCTTTAGTTTGCATGTTTTAAAATAGTAAAATGAATTAAAACAATAAAGATTACATTGCTTCCTCTGCACATAATGGATTTAAAATAAAATCAAGACGTTATAAATACAACTTCAGTGATTTATCTGATGTGGAATGTCAGATCCACTTTTTGTAGGATGTAACTGACTATGGGTTCTTGGTTGTCGGTTTGAACTTGTAGTCTTTCGATGTTCCTTGACTAAACTTTTTGTCAGGTACCCTGTATCTGTCGGGTTCCTCTCTTTGTTGTACTGTCGGGTAGCACTGTTGTTACTCGTCAGGTATCATTTACCTTTTTGTCATCGGGTAACACTTAATAGTGTTTGTCAGGTAATGTTGGCATCAGATAGTGCTATGCCTTGTCTATCAGTGTATAGTAAACCAATAGTGCATATCATGTTTTTCTCTAAGTATACTAATGGAAAAATATAATCCCTTCAATGTATATAAAATATCTATAATCTTTAGGTTCTTTCTTGCATTCAACTTCATTCTTTTCTGCATATTCATGAATTCTAACAAATGCACTTTCCACAACTTTGTTAGTGTTAGAATTCAAACACTTATACATTGTTCTCTTAGTGGAATAACCTAGGAATATACCTTCATCACTTTAGCATCAAGTTTTCTAGTTCTATTGTCCTTCAAAATATAACATTTGCTTCCAAAAATATTAAAGTATTTTACATTAGGTGCATAATCATACCATAACTCATAATGTGTAATATTAGTACCTTTCTTGACATGTACTAGGTTAAAGGTATACACTATTTTAATTACGGCTTCTCTCCTATATTTTTGTGAAACATTTTTCTCTATCATTAGTTTTCTAGCACAATCCATTATTGATCTATTCCTTCTTTTAGCTATGCCATTATGTGCAGGAGTCCTTTGAGTAGACATCTTTCTTTTGATTCCTCTATCATTGCAAAATAAGTTGAACTCATTAGATATAAACTCTCCTCTTTCACATCTCTTACATCTCAAGCTCTTACTTGTCTCTTTTTCAACTTTTGCCAAATACCACTTAATCAACTAAAAGGCATCAGATTTTTCATTGAGAAACATCACAGTCATCATTCTAGAGTAATCATTAAACAAACAATATGAAATATTTATCACCTCAGCACCTTTGCACACCAATAGTTCCACAGAGGTTAGTATGAACCAAATCCAAAATATCATTAGAGTTATAAGTTTTTCTCTTGAAACTAGACTTTTTCATTTTGCCCAATTGACATTGTTTACACATCACATGATTAGGTTTCTTCAATCTTGGTAACCCCCTTACTCTTTTCATCTTACTAATGTTTACAAAATTGTAAAATTTCACATGACACAACCCCTTATGCCATGACCATACATCATCATATTGTGCAAAAAAAGATGTCTCATCAGATTTAGATCTAGATAGAAATAAATTACCTCTTGTCTGTTCTCCACTTCTAATTAGTTCACCAATAGCATCAAATATTTTATCCCTTTTGTGGTGGAATTAAACTTGGTATTCAGAAGTTTGCAAATGAGCAACACTGGACAAGTTATAGTTACTACCGTCAACCCAATAAGGATTATCGCATGTGATCTTATCAGTAAAATTTATTGATCCTTTTCCTTTCACAAGACATGGTGTTTGATTACCAAACTTAACACTACCACATTTTCAATGATTTAAGGTTTCAAACTTACTTTTATCACCAGTCATATGATGTGAGAAACCACTATAAATTATCCATCGGTCACCTTTACTCATATATGAAATAAGTGTAGTTTTTTCAGCTTCATTAGAATTATGTTTTATAGCAACATAAACAACTTCTATATCATTGTCATCAAATTTATTAGATTCACTATCTATTTCTTCTTCAGCAATATAGTAGGAATTCTTACCTTTGTCCTTATAGTCCTTATACCTTCTAAAATCTTCATCATCCCTCTTGTCTTTGTATTTGCTTTCTCTTCTTTCATCCTTGTCATTCCTTTCAGGTCATTTTGCTACAATATGGTCAACTTTGTTACATGAAAAATATATTATAGGAAGTTTACCTTTGAATTTTCATTTTCCTCTCAGTATTCTTCTAGCCATAAGTGCCTCAAGTTCATCAAGATCATCATCAGAAGTGCCACTGTCACTATTCACATGTCTTTATTTTTCTTTTTTTGATTTATGAAGAGTCAGCTCTGATTTGAATGCAGAATCAACATTGTGAGGGGTGAAATTACAAAAAATTGATAACTCAAAAGTAGTAAGTCTACCAACTAGACCTTATAGAGTTAAGTTGCTACCAGGAGTACATCTCAGTTCTTGTATTGCAAAAAATCTAATAGCATAAATAGAAATTAGGTTTCTCAATATCTTGCTAATAATAGTATCATCGTCAATAGTTCCATTAGCTCCTCTAATATCATTCACAACCTCCTTAACTTGGCTACAATATTGAGCAATAGTTTGACCATCTAGTATTCTCATTTCATCAAACGTACCTCTCAAGATTTCATATTTGTCACTTAGTACATTTTTATCACCTCCATAGATAGATGCCAGTGTGTCCCACATTTATTTTGCAGTTTTATAGTCTTTTATGTCTTCAAATTGAGGATAACGTATGGTTGATGCAATCTCCAACATTACTTGATTGTGTTCCTATTTTCCCTTCATCTATTGAGATTTAAACACTATCAACACATTTATGTAATCATTTTCCACATAATATTTTTGTTTCTTCTCAAATTCCAGCTAGGTGTAGCTTCATCAAACTTTTACATGTAGGGAAGTTCTCCTTGTTCAGCCTCAATACCTCCTTTTTATACATCTTGATCTTTATCTTCAAGTACCTTCAAACTTTTTCTTACAAGCACCACAATTATCTAATACCAAATGTTATAATGATTCAGAATAACTAAGATGGGGGGTGAATCAGTTATCCTCATGTCCAGATGTACCAATTGAACTTTCAAACACTTCAACCAACTTATTTCTACTCAATAATCTTTTTGGTCTCTATAACATATAATCAATAACATAAACTTACAGTCCACTATCCTAAAGTACTCAACTTGAAAAATATAAAACTCTTAATAGTAAACACATCAAATAAAATTCACACAAGTATGACACCAGGATTTAACGTGGAAACCCAATATGGGAAAAACCACCAATAAAATGCTACCAATTTTTTACTCTTCTGAAGTGAGCTCTATGAGTAGCCAACCCTATTAAAGGTTACAATACTCACTATTACGTGTGACTCTATTAAAAGATTTAATCACCCTATTAAAATTGAGCCTTGTTAGAGGACATAGATCATTCCATTAGAATATCACCTTGATTAAAGGATTTACAATATAAATTTTAGGTCAACCTTGATTAAAAAGATTTTGATTCATACAATGGTTAGAAAGTAACAGTAGATTTGATCTGAAACATACAACTCACTTTACAAATATAGATCCACTTTATCTCAAATTCTAATTCATTGACTGGTCTTCATTTTCATCTCTATCTCTCATATCTTCTTAGAAATTAATCAAGCAATCATCATTGTGCAGTCCTATACTAATTTTCTCAGTCTTCTCAGCCTTCTGTTTATATTTTCCAATCAATTGAATTAACCTCTTACCCATAACCTGCAATTAGGTTAATCTTATACCTATCTAATTAGGTAGCTTGAACTTTTTCCACTTAATCATCACCATAGATCTTAGGGTTTGGTCAGATCCAACAAATCCTTCCAATGAATCCTTCCAACATTTTGTTCTCCTTCTACGTTGTAGAATACACTTAAAAAATCCTTGAATCCCAACATTAAAAAGGTTATACATATATTAAATTCTCATTAAATTCTCCACAATGATCATCCTTATCTTAAATACACTTTACATATCCCAATAATTCAACTATGTCAGCTGGTATCTCAAATATTTCTCAAACTATCAAAATACTAACACTCAATCATTATTATGTTCTTCCACTTGGTCATCACTAGATAACTTAGTAAATACTGATGCACAGTCGACACTATATTTTCTCAGCATGTATTGGTGCTCGGTTGACACTCAGATCACTCGGCGCAAACTTCTTAAACTTAAGTTCCTTAATCTTCTGCTCTGTTGCTCTGTCAAGACTAAGCTTTTAGTATTCCAATCTTCACTTGGTGTTAAAGATAACAAAAAATTTACCTTGCCAAGGTACAATCTAGTCAAGTACCCATTGTAGTTTCTCATAACTCAACCATTTCACCAAGTCTTCTTGTTTCTCCTCTTTTTAAATCTTCTTTATCGATCATCAAATACGAAACTTTACTAGATATAAACTATCTTACTTGTTAAGGTTTGACATCAATGGCAATATAATAATTGTTTAAATAGTAGTTTCCAACACATATTTGGAAGGGGTTTTAAATAGACTTAAGACATAAATGGGAAGATTCAGAAGAGTCATTTTAAGAAGCTAAACTTTACCAACTTGACTTGGAAGAGCATATTTTCATCCAATGAGATTTTTTCTTAACCTATCAATTAGAGAATTCCAAATAGTGTCTAGAGGCTTCAGGCCCAAGGGAAAATAAAGATAAATTTATGGAAGAGAATCTATTCTTCATCCAATAATTCTATCAATTTTTATCTCCTTGGTTGCTAGAGTATTGATTTAATATAAAGAGATTTATGTCTATTAATCATCTGGCTAGACGAAATCTCATAATCATCCAAGGTTTTTTTAAGATTCCTATCTTAAACTACTGTAGATTTCCCCATCAAGATGGTGTCATTCAAAAACTATTGGTTGGAGCACAGAACAATATAGGAGGAAGGCCTTAAACCTATTAGGGATCCCTATTCAACCATATTTTTCAAGTTCCTTCCAAGGAATTCCTCCATAAGTGTAAAAAGTGTAGGGTAAATGGGGTCGCCCTGTGTTAATCCTCTTTAATTTTTAATGAAATGTGAAGGAGACCCATTCATAATTACAGATATGGAAGTAGTGGAGATGAGTTACTCAACTAGCTGAAGAACTCTATTGGTAAAGCCAAACATATTCATGATTCTGAGTAAGAAGTCCCTTTCCATGCAATTATAAGCTTTCAAGATGTCTAACATATGAAGAAATCCCCCAGTCTTAGATTATACCATTGAGTGCACATTTTCATGCACTTTTATGGTTGAATTGAGGATTTTCCTTACATGAATAGATCAATTATACTGTGGAGAAATTGATATGGGGAGAAGAGTCAATAATTATCTTGATGTCAGAACCTTAGATATAATTTTATTTCAGGAGTTATAGTGGCTTATATGTTTGAACGCTTCAAAATTCATAGCATTGGGGCAGCTGTAAATAAGGACCAAGAAAGTAGCATTTAACTTGTTTAGAATTATCCTAGGTCCAAAACAATCCTTGACAACATTCACCACATCCTCAGGCATAATTTCCAAGAAACAATAAAAGAAGAAAATTGTAAACCCATTAGGTCTTGGCGCTTTATTTAGTTTAAAATAAAATATAGTGATCTTAATATATTCGCTGGAAGTAATAACAATAAGCATTTTGTTATCTTCCTCCTTAACTAGTCTAGAAATGGCCTCTGAAAGAGAATCTGCATGATTGATACCATCATTCATAGAAAGGAGATTATTGAAGAAAAGGACACCTTGGCTTCTAATATCTCCATCCTTCTCAAAATTGTTACCATTGTTCTCTATATGAGAAATCCTATTTTACACCCTATGTTTCAGTGTAGGCATGTGAAAATATCTATTATTTTTATATCCACTAGAAATCCAGAGAGCCCTAGATCTATACTTCAAAAAATTTCTCCTATTTAGAAATAATATCATGCATCCTAACTATTGGCATTATGATAAGTTTTGGAGGTGATATATAGAGGGGTCATGAGTGAATACATAATTGGTTTTCCTAGATGGATATATATTCATTTATCATGATTACAATGATTGGTATGACCTTTACATGATCAATAGAGGAAATATCAACTATGAATGTTGACTGTTGCTCGGGAAGAACAATATTAGACAACATTGAGTTGAGGAATGATTTAGATATTTAAATCACAAATACAGTATGTATATGGTATGAGGAATCTATGATTCCAACCACAACAGTTTATTTAAAATTTTGATGGAATTATCTTTTGAGAATGAAGACAGTTTACCTATCTGATCATCGATCATAGTTTCATTTTAATTTTATTAAGGTGATGAATCTGAGACTGACATATTAATTTTAAATATTGGTAATACATTTAAGGATGATATTTTCATTGATTTAGAGGAGTTTGAATAATATATTGATCTGGCTATGGGGGAATGTTCTAGGTCTTTTGTAACCTAACATCACTCTATATAAAGAGCACTAGATCATTTGATTTATGCCTGCGATCATATTTTTCAAGATGGACAGTCATGATTTGAAAGATAAGAGATCAGTATAGCATCACAAAGGAAAGGAGTTGAACAAATGTGATAGGCAATCAGTGCAGTTCTACAGATCCACAATCTATTTTCTCCCTAATAGCTATAGTAGGTCAAATCCTCTAATAGGGTAAACTTTAGTAGGTTCTTATTTGTAAATCCTTTAACAAGGTAGCTTTTTAATACAGATTTCAAATCCTCTAGAAAGGTAGATCTTAGCTGATCTATTTGTATTCCTAACAGTGTACTAATCACTCCTAACAGGGTGAGCCCTTAGAAAGGGTATTTATAGCTCCTAACATGGCAAACTCATTTATTGTAGTATTGGGCTTGTGGGAGTTATCGACATCATGGTTTTTTTCCCTCTAACAAGGGTTTCCATGATAAAATAATTGTATTGTGTGTTAAAGTTGTGGATTCTTGATATTGTTTACTATTATTTGTTAACTTTAGTTATATTCTTTGTGGTTAAGAAGTTGCTAGTGCAGTTAATCAGATTGGTGGTTGAATTAGGTCAATACCTATTTGTACTCATTCAACCCACACCCCCCTTTTCGTCACAATATTTCCAACAATTAGAATCAGAGCTTATTGGTCCTCTTGATATTCAGCCTAACCGTTTGAGGAAAATATCCATATAAGTCAACATGGATAGATACAAGTATGAAAAGCAACTTGAGGATGTAAGACAAGTTATCAATGAACTCAAGGAAAAGCTATGGTATCCCCTTGCTAAGAGAAGAGAACTTACTGAGTAGTTGAGTGAAAGTTGAGACTACATTGAACAACTATATGAAGGAATTTTATCTAAAGAATTAGAGGAAGCAAGTTTGCAAATTTGATGGATAAAAATAGTAGATTCAAAAGTGAAGAGATAAATATGATAAGGGAGATTGAATATTAGTCTGTCAAGATGGTTGAAGAACTTGAAAGAAGAAGGACTGTTGATAATGAAAAGAAGATTGTTGAAGATTCCATGAAGGCTAAAGATGATACCTTAAAAAAAATGTTGGAGAAACTATTCAGATCAGAGAAAGGGGTTGCTATATTGAAGGACCAATTACATGATACAGATGAAGATAAAGATGATATTGAAAGAGAGAATGAGGGGAAAAGGAAAGAGTATGAAAATATAAAAGAATATTTTAAATCTGCAAATGATCTACTAGATAAATTTAGAAAGATTTCTATTAAACTTGATGAACAACTTAGAGGACAAAGGATGAATTGAGAGAAACAACGTTTAGTTTTTACAAACTTTAAAGCTTGTGAATATTTTGGAACCAAGGATATCCATGCAAAAATAAATTAAACACCCAAGGTGAACAATAACAATGGCAAGAGAAGATATAAAAATTATGTTTTGATTATCATAAGGAAGGTCATACTTCTAATAAATGTTGGTTTAAACCAATTGGTCCAAATGTTAGACCTAGAGGTTTTACTACTAGATTTGAAAACTCCTATGCTAGAGTTGATAACTATAATGCTAGACCTAATACATTTCATTGATTTTGTTACTATTGCAACAAGTTTGGACATACAGTTAATGAGTGCAAGGAGAGAATCAACAACTAGTGGTCATATGATTACAACATTTGGAGAACTATCAATCAAAGTAATAGGTCAGGTGTTATTTTTTGTAAATGTCACAACTATGGACATATGGTTGTGAACTACAGATTAATGTCATATAGAGACAATTATGGATTCTTTAATCCAACATGTATGGTGTATTTTTTCATTAACAGGGTTGGTCATCTTGCTAGGTCATGTAGAGAAAGAAAGTATACTAGAGATCAACCGGTGAACAATGATGAAAATTCCAAAGGAGAGGAAATTGTTAATATTTATGAAAGAGTGACTGAAAGAAGTTGAGTCCCACTTTTGGGAAAAAAGTGGAAGTGTTTTCCCTATTTTTCAAATTTTCTATCAGTTGATGTCAAAATTTGAGGCACTTAGAGATTAAATCTAAAAAAACTTCACAAATAGAAAATGTTTTTCTTGGAGTCTAGTTTCAAATATGTAATTTATTTCAATACCCACATGGTAAATTTTTTGTAGTAGACATGTTTAAAAACCACTTTTCCAAAATGCCTCTTTCAGGACCATACCACACACGTGTACGACCACCAGTTTTTGACCTAAATAAATACATTTTTGTGAATCCCTCTGAGGAAAGATACCTAAGACACCAAAGATTGATGAGCATATTTTTTTTTATTGAATAATTTCTTTTATTAATTTTGAATTGACTGTAAAGCATATTCTTGAAACCTCTAGTCTATAACCACCATAATTTGATGCAAATTTAACAATTTTTCATTTTTTTTCTTTTTTTAATCTTCAATACAATTCTATGTAGATTTGATGTTATATTATTTATTTTAAAAAATGTAAAAATAAAAAATTTAGTAAAGTTTTAGTGAACCTCGCTATTTTAAGCTTAGGTACCATTTTTTATTACTAAATATTTCAAAAATAGTAAAATTGATAATATCACTATGAAATTTATATTTTTTAAATCTGGACAGTAAGAACACTAATGGGTTTTTTATTTCATCAAAATATTTGATAAGGAAGGCCATCAAAAAATTACGACAAGGTATAAATTCGGTATTTCAGTGCCTTGGCCATTATTTTGGAGGTCCAAGCATAGGCTTCATCCCACCAAGCCTATCCCAACCAAAAATGCAATGCAAAGGTTGGATTAAAAATTCAACTTTTAAAAAATGGGCACACATTTAAAAATGCCTACCCATTTATTAAATATAATAAATCGACATGTAAAAATAATATTCTAGGCATAATTTTAAAAAAAGAAATAGGCACCCTTTTTGAAACAGGTACCCATTTTGAAAATAATGGGCACCCATTTTTTGAATTTTAGGATCGGGCATCCGAGCCTAACTCTGGTGCTCATTGTTTTTCAAAATAGGTGCCCATTTCTAGCGGTATTTTTAAATCCCACAAGAGTTCTATTGAATTGGGACCCAACTTCTTGCACCTACCCAAAATAAGGACTGATATGAAGAAGACATGGGTGAGAAAAAGAGAATTGAAATTTTTAGAGTTAACTAAGAACTCCACAAGTCCAAGATATGTGGAGAATCTATCAGTGAACTAAGCACATCATTTTCTTAGGGGGAGTACATAAATTCAAATCATTTACCGATCCCATGACTTCATGCATGGTATGATTCATATTCATTTTGAGATGCCTATTTGGGATTTAATGATGGTTAGTGAAGATAAAGCATTTGTGTACATATAAAAAGTTTTGTGCTTTAACCATTGTGGTCAGTGGTAAAGCACTATTTGACCATTATGTCTAACGAATAAATTCTCAAATGTTATAAATATTAGAAAGTAAAATTGTTTATCAGTTTGCATTCTAACAAATTCTACTGAAAAACATTTGGTTACATTCCATAGAGAGAACTATTTTTTGTTTTTGTATTAAGATTTCACACTGGAAATTCTATCGGTTGTCGAAGTAGTCTAATTGGTGAAGTGAAGGTTGTAGCTCGAAGTGTAAATATCCTTATAGGAATCATTTTTTATTCTATTAATTGTTAACATTATAGATACTCTATTTTCGTCGACACTGTTGATGAGCTAAGATCCATCTTTAAGTTACACCCGATGAAGGAAAATGAAAATGATCCAATGGGTTCCCTATCTTCAATACCCTATGCTGTATTGTTAACTAAAGAAATTCATTCATTCATTCACTGCAAATAGGAAGAAATTGGAACTAATGACATCTATAATGAATTTATTAAGTTGAGTGATGGTGTGAAGGTAAAAGCCGAGAATATGCATTTGATTCAAAAAGGTTTTAATTGTGATGCTGAAATACTTGATAAGTTTCATCTAGGTTGGATAAGATATGTTTTGAGTTGAGTAAATGATCAATTTATTTGGCTAGACAAGACTCACAAGATTTCTAAAGAGTTAATCCACAAAGTTACTAGATTTTCTCTGACCATTGAAGCACCTACTCTAAAAACTATTTCTACAAATTTGATTACTCATTTAACTAAATCTAAAAAGGATCACAATGCCATGAATATCAATGATATAATTGAAAATTAAGTGAAATTAAATTCAATGGTGATAGGATAGAAAGTATATTAGTCTAGTTGATTGCACAGTGTACCTGGTGGAGCTATTCATACTGCATACAAAATAGTGAAGGAAGATGAAAAATATGATCTTTGTGAGATGTCAGGGATTCAATTCTTTGTGAACATGGATAAGGTCAAGAAAGATAAGAAATATTCATCCAAAAATGGATCACTCCTAGTATGTATGTTCTTTTACTTACATAATCAATTTCCTAGAATAGGTTCTATTGCATGGTTAAAGAATAGACTTTTACTACTGCAAATTAAGAAAAGCATAAGGAATTTAGGAAACAACATTGATTAAGTTATGTGGGGTTACCTTAAATATTTTCAAAGGAAAATGCACCTAAAAGAGAGAATATTAATCAATATTATTGATAAGTATAAAGATGATATATGTTTTCTAGTAGATACATATACCTGTATGTTGTAAGCAATGAAACCTAGAACATGTTGGATAGCTACTATGGGTTAGGAATTTTATGGTGATCTAATAACTATTCATGTTTATGTTCTATTATCTAAACCAATTGATACTTCAACACCTAGGTTTGGAACTTATGAAGAGTCATCATTAAAAATTTACAATGAATTGAGAGCACCTGCAAAGAAAAGAAACATCAAAAAATAAGTTGACAATCTAGAAAAATGAGTGACATTAAACCTAAAATGATGATAAAACTTAGAAAGAAAATGGAAAGTGAGGAAGTAGGTACATCTTCTGTAGGATCCAAGGTTACTAAAATTCAAGTAGAAGAGGTTACACCTTAGAGAGTTACAAGGAGTTTATTACTGAAACAATCGACATCTACTTCCACTACTCATATTAAGACTAAGTCAGAGAATGAGACATCTAAGAATATTTAGAGAAATTAAAGAAGAAAGAAAGAAATGACATCATGCTACAAAGATCCAGAGAGTAAGAAATGAGGTAAAGAAAAGGTGGAAGAAGAAAAAGGTTGAAACTGAGTATGAGAAAAAGTCTACTACTATAGAAACTGATAAAATGGACAATTCTATCATTCTTGTGAACATTGTTGAAGACATTAAGGAATATGGAAATATTGTAGAAGTGTGAATCACTTTCATAAGTTTGATAGTGAAGAGAAAAGAAATATTGAAGATGTAGCTGTAAAAAGATTACACACTTTTTGCAACTCACATGGTAAACTATACAAAGATGTACCTAAAGAATTGTTTAATGCAGTTAACAAAAGATGGATAAAATGTTTGAAGATTGAAAGAGTAATAATGGAATAAGAGCTTATACTTTTTCAACCTAAATTGTCTACCAAATAGATAGAGTTAACAGTTTAAGAAATGACAGAAAAATCTAAGATAAGGAATAGAGTTACAAGAATCCTCATTAGAGATACTCAATCAGTAAGAAATGAGACAGTGGATCTATTGATAAAGTTTGTGAAGTCTAAGATTCTAGTTGCATTGAAAATGGTTGAAGAGGAAAGAAAAGAAAAAGAGAGAGCTCAAATGGAGAGATTAGTGATGTCATAGATAATTATATCTCTGATATCCCAAAATAGATTATTGGTAAAGAGATAGCTCATAAGGATGATGAAGACATACTTTTAGTAATGAGAAAACTAGACCTAACCCATGAAGGTAGCATAGTGAATAAGAGAAACACAATGGATACAACTAGTTTTGAAGAAGATGAAGAAGAATCCAAAGATGAAGAAATACAAACAACTATTGATATTACTCCGATGAGCCCCAAAGAGCTATTGAGAATGTTTGACAGAATAAGGGAGAAAGCTGAAATGGACAAATTAAAGTGAGCAAGAATTATCATTAGGAATTCAGTACTTATTATGGGATATGAAAAAAATATAATCCTATTGATCAATTGGATAATGTTGGTCATGTTTGTTTCTTATCAAGTACCTAACTTGGAGAATGCATATACAGAGTTAGCAATGAACGAATTATGAAAAGAAATGAGCAGATAAGTTGAAAGAGACCATAATAGTAGAAAAAGAGTCATCTACAATTCTAGTGAATAAAATGAAGGAAACTCTATGGGAGATAGGAAATATGCTTGTAAAGGTTTCCAAGGCCACAGCCATTACACGGGATCTAGATAACAAGTGAGAGGAATCCAAATAGGAACTTGATGATTTGGTTACAAAATTTGACCCTCTAACCAGTTGAATTTCAACATACACTACTAAGCTGACTATTATTTCATACAACATGAAGAAGCTACAAGAAGAGAAAGAAAATAATATTATATCACTTATGGATCCATTTAACTATCTAGCTCCCACTATGGATCTCATGCAACAACATGTGATAGATGCAAAAACAATACTAAGTCTACAAGAGGTGAACACTTTGAATGATATGGAAATTACACAATTGGTTATACATGGAAATACTTTATCTACAAAAAACTTACAAAATTTATGGGAAACATCACTTAATTCAGCTATGATCAACTTCAAGGAAATTTTTGACAGAATATAATTCTGGTAAGTACTTATAAACCTTTCTCATTGTTAAAAAAATGGCAAGAATGATGTGTAATGGAATATATGGGAGAATGATGTAATTATGTGTTATATATTTTCTAATGTAAGGGGGAGAATGATTTGAGGATGATATAGTAGTGTGTATGTAATGTAATATTTTTTTGAGATGATTATCAAAACTTTTTTGTCATCAATGGCAAAGGGAAAGATTTTTAGCATTAGGATAATTTTTGGAGGTGATACACAGAGCAGTCATGAGTGGATGCATAATTGTTTGACCTTGATGGAAATAGATTTAGTTATCATGATTACAGTGATTGGTATGATTTGTACATGATCAGTAGAGGAAAGATATACTATTTATGTTGATTGGTGTTTAGGAAGAACAATATTAAACATCTTGTGGTAGTGTTCAAGTTGAGGAAGGATTCAGATATTGCGATCCGAGATACAATATGTATATGGTATGAGGAATCTATGATTCCAGTAGCAACAATTTACATAAAAGTTTAATTGAATTATGTTTTGAGAGTGAAGATAGTTTACGTATCTGATCACCGATCATAGTTTCATTCTAGCTTGATTAAGGTAGTAGATCTGAGGCCGTCATATTAATTTTCAATATTGGTAATACATTTATGGATGAAACATTGGATGTTTTTATCAGTAATTTTGAGGAGGTTGGCTAATCTGTTGAGACTTTTGTGGTGTAAATTTATATATCTTTTGTGACCTAATATAAGTCTATATAAGGAGAACTAAATCATTTAATTTAGGGTTGTGATCATATTTTCAAGATGGATGATCATGCTTTGAAAGATCAAAGATCAGTATAACATCAGGAAGGAAAGTATTTGAATGAATCTGATATGCACTCCGTTTCATTCTATAGATCAACAATCTTGTTGTTCTTTAACAGTTGGAGTAGGTCAAATCCTCTAATAGGGTAAAATTTAACAGGTTCCTATTTGTAAATCCTTTAATAGGGTAGCTTCTTAATTGAGGTTTGAAATCCTCTAAAAAGTTAGATCTTAGATGATATGTTTTTACTCCTAACAATGTACTAGTTTCTCCTGATAGGGTGAACCCTTAAAAATGGAATTTGTAGCTCCTAATAGGGAAAACTCATTCACTGCAGTATGGGGCTTGTGGGTTTCATCCCCAAAGTAGTTTTTTTACCTCTAAAAATTGTTTCTACTTGTGTTATGTGTGTGTTAAATTTGCGGATTCTTGATATTGTTTACTACTATTTGTTTACTTCAGTTATATGCTTTGTGGCTAAGAAGTTGATAGTGCAATTAATTAGATTGGTGGCTGAAATAGGTCAACACCTATTTGTACTAATTCACACCCCCTCTTAGTCACAATATTTCCAACACCTAACAATAATCTCCCTTTCCTTCATCTTATTACTTGTAGTATACCCCTCAAGTTTGATTTCATCTTTTATGTCCTTGAGTTCAAGTTGTAACTCAAACTTCATAGCAAAAATATTCTCAAAGGAATATTTGTTTCATATTTTTTACATTTTTTTTAATTCTCTCAATTTCTTAGCAACCCTGAACATAGTCATTCTAGGCACAAAAATATTCCACCATTTTCTGACTTTGGCAAAGAGCTGAGGGAGAGAAAGACACATGCGGTCAAATCTAAATGGTAAATTCCTCTTATCCAAAATAGGACCTGCCCCAAGACTAATTGGGAAGTGGTTTGAACCCACCCTATAAATAATTTTTAAGGAACATGAATAATTTAAAAACCATTGATTAGAAATTAAATTTCCATCCAATCAGACTTCAATCAGATCCTGACAAATTCTTTAGTTCGACAAGGTGTATGAGGCCCCTTTAAAATCAAGATCATTAAAAGAAAGATTATTAATGAAGTACAAGTGGTCAAATATACTTTCCAGATTCACTTGACAACCTCCTAACTTCTCAATATCTTGGAGAGGGGTATTGTAATATCCGATAGCAATCGAGTTTTCATTCATAACTTTCCTACGAAAATCATTAAGTTCTTGCCAAAAAATCTTTCTGGCCCCTTTACTATTGGGGGCATAAATGTTAGACTGTATCTAGATAAATTTATCTCTAATGTTAGTAAATATGGTATCCATATGGTTTCATAAAATGATTCACCTCTAATAAGGTTCAAAGTCCAAAAGGTAGCAATTTCCCCCGAATCATCATTAGAGCTATTACCACGCACCCCACAATATTTGAAAATTTTAATTTTTTCTACTCTCTCTTTGGGAATTTTTATTATTGAATGATTTATATATCTGGTTTATGATCCCTAATAAAATTTTGAAAAATATCCTACTTATGGAAGCTATTTAACTCCCTAATGTTTCGTGACATAATCTTCATATCTTACTAGGGGATTGAAGGTTGCAGATCTCGGGAATGGCTTCTAAATATAATCCAATATATCATGAAAGCTTCCTTGCTTCATGTAACATTTTCCATATTTTATTCCTTGAATTCCCTTAGTACTTCAACAATCTTCCTTATCTCTAGTTCTTGTAGATACCCTCAAAGGTTTATTCTATAAACTTTTTTCTCTCCTTCTGGGTATCAAATTTCTCATCTTCTCTATTAGTATCATCTTTAGTATTATTTTCATTTCCTAATTCCCAATCCCTATAATATTTACCTTTTGATACAGTGGGAGGGTATCCATCAACCTATTGATGTTATAGGAATCATTCCCATAATGATCCTCTTGATTCAGACTTTGATCCGCATAAGTATCCTTAATAATTTCCTATAAGTTCCATGACTTTAGATTCCAATGGCATGTGTGTGACCCCAAGATCAATAGCGAAATTAGCTTCCTTATCCTAGACACTGGAATCCAAACTCAGAATATCTTCCAGAATAATCTCCCCATCCACCTTTCCATCAGTATCATTGGTTTGTTATTTTTTTGTTGGTTCCTAAATCTCCAAGCCTTCTTGAGTCCCCAAGTCATTCTTATTTACTAGGGATTTCAAAAGTTCATCTGATGACTTGTCATCCTTTTATCCATTTTGGATTTCTTTATTCTTGTTTTCTTCCCCCCAAGCTTCATTTTCCAAATTTTATTTGGTTTATGTTGGGGTTTCACATTATCCTTACTAGAATTAAGAGGGTATTTTTTCACCTAGTGCCCCATTTTTCAACATTTAAAATAGAGAAAAGGGATCTATTCCTGCTCAATAGTTTTCACTCAGGTACCAAGATTTAGTTGAAATCAAGTTGAAGTCAGAAGATCAAAATTTTGAGAAACACCCACCCAAATTCTAGCAAACACAGTCCTTCTCCTAGCTAGAGTCATTGGATCTATGGATAGAAGCTCCCCAAAAGAGTTAGCCAAACTAGTGAAGACATCCTCATTCCAATATTCCATAGGAAGGCAAGGAAGATTATCCCAAACTAGAACTTTTTGAAAAATGGAATCTAAAAGGTCTAGGTATGGGGCCCATTTCTCGAGGGCCATGAATTATTTTCATATAACCCATGGACCACCACTCCTCATAGCCACAATATCCTCCTTGCAAGAGAAATAAAATGAAACAAAACCCTTTGGAGAAGAAATAAAAATTTTCCCATTGGTTTTCCACGTCTTTTTGACAAAGGCACTAACAACCTCACTATTTGGTCTTATGCCCATAAAATTACCAACCAACATTTTTTCCATTAAAGAAATATTATGATCTATAAATGGATCAAGGATAGAAATAAAAAACATACCCTTCATTAGATCAGATATATTTTAACTGGAGGAAAGCATATCTACCAAATGGTTTGACTCAAAATAGAGAGGTCCATGGTTTTCATTTTGCCCCTTCACCTCTAGCTTCCTCTTCAAAGACAAATTTTTATTATTTCAGTGTAATAATAAAACTCAGTACATCATAACTTCATTTTTTGACTGAATAGAACCATGAAACCTAATATGTGTATCGTCTTAAAATGGAAGCACTTCCATGTTAAGAAAATTTATCCCTTCTTAGGGGGTTTTTTTACAACCATCATATTGTCCCTCATTTCTGCATCCTCTCCTACTTATCTACCTATTTAGGACCTTGATTGGGCCTTTCTCGACACCATCCGTCCCATCTGGCACATTTTCCAGGGGTTCTAACTCCCTGGTTCAAGGTCAAACTCAACCTTGACCTAGGTCAAGGTTGACCTTGACTTGACCTAGGTCAAGGACAACCTCAACCTTGACCTGGGTCCCCCTTTAAAGTTTAGAAGTTTTTCATCTTCTGAAGGTCATTAAAAGTTCATTTCCTACTTCTGGGTTGGCTTTTTTGGGTTCCAAAGTGAAGATTCTTAAATTATATTTAATATAGATCCTCTTCTAGGGATATAGGTCTAATCAGAATTTAATTCTCCTATGTAGGCCTCTCTAGAAGATTGTGCCCTAGTTTCATATATAACGAGATTTTCTCCTCTCATTTTTTGTAGGCATGAATTATCAACTATCCAAGAAGTCTCTCTAAGGGTAATCACAAGAGAAAAACTATCAACCAAGCAAGAAATTTACATTTTATTAAGATTTAAAATTTCAATCAAGGTGTTCAAGTCTTCCTCTCAAGAATTCAAGTTCTCCATTAAATATCAAGGATTCAAGCTTTCAAGCCTTTGAAAGTATTTTGTTCAAGCATTCAAGATTCATTATTAAAGACCTAGATCTATCCATCATGGTGGTGTGATCTTACTTCAAGATCCTTTGTGCATCCTCAAGACTCATTCATTCTCTCTTCAAGGTGGATTCCAAACATACAATCATGGGGGTTTATGGTTTCTAATATTGACTCCAAGCTTTCATATTTACATAACTGTTTATAATCAAAATACAATTTCATATCTATTGAATATCATAGCTTCATTATTAGATTTACTTCTACTACTTGATAACATTCTTTATTTCAATTATTGATTTTAAGGTTAATTCCTAAATCAAGGTTTGAGTAAGGCAAACCCCTCTGCCCAATAAAAAAATCCATTTTTATTGTAGGTACAGGTTCGGAAAAGCGGATCACAGTGAAAATTTGGATACCCTTTTTGGAAAATCTTCAAGATCTGAAAATAGATTTCCTATCGGAAAATTTTTAGGTTGATTATGCCCTAGGTCAAAATCATAAATTTTGGGTAAATGGTGACATTGAATTCAGAGTCAAAATCAGAACTATGTCAGAATGGATCAATGTTTCTGGGTTTTGTTTCTTTCTATGTTTCTATTCTAGATCCAGTCTCATATTTTCCATAAACTAAGTACAGACCCCCAAAAATAATATTCTTCAGATCTATAACATTTCAAGGTTAGTAATTTTCTCCTATCCATTTCAATTAAAGTTATTAATTTTTTCTATATCTATCACACATTCAAATCTATAAATGAGTATTTAAGATCTTCCTCTTTGCTCTTATTTCCAAATGATTGATTCATTTATGCATTGATCCTTCCTTTGGGGTTAATCAATTTGGATCCTTCATTTGTGTATCTAAGGATAAAAGCAGAGCATCTTATTTACCCCATACATTTCAAATACATCTATTTCATATGCAAACATTTTTAAATGTAATATTTCTTATGTTAATCTTTCTTTTTGGTGTTAGATTTACATCTCTTATGCTAGATCTTGAATGCATACTAAATTAGTTTTCTTTTATGCTCTTGCATTTTAAAATACAAAAAAATCTACATAATCATAAAAATATAAAAGTATTTCTTGCATTTAATTCACTATGAAGATCTTTATGATGCTTTGGGGTATGGTTACTTTTCTAATTATGCTTCTTTTAGCATCTCTTTATAGCACTTATAATGTTTATGAAAGTATCATCCATTTCATCATGTTTGTTAATCTTCATGTGAAGAATTGGGTAGATGATACCCCATTTACTAATCTTCCTAATCCTAATCCTATCATTCCTAATCTAGTTCCTAATCCTCCAAATCCTAATCCTAATCCTATCATGCCTAATCCAATTCCAGATATTCCTATTTCTATTTCTCCATCTTCTATCCCTAGTTCTTCCCTAACTTATGATGGGGCTCAAACTAAAGTTCATGATGCAGATGTACAAGAATTCATCCATTTAACTTCACCTTCTTATCTAATCAATGATGATATTAAAGGGAAAAACAAAGAAACCTCTTCTAAACCTATCATTCCACCATATAAAACATTTTCTCATGAACACCATAATCAATCTCCTCCTGTAGAAGCTTTGCAAGATATGTACACTACCAAATATACTATGGTGGATAAACAAGGCTATAAGGGTTTAGGGCTTGGTGTTAATGAACATGGCATTAAAACCTGATTCATTCATCCCCTAAATAAGATATCCATGGTATAGGTTTCCCGCCTTCTCAATTCAAGGTGGTTGATCTTAACTATCATCCTCCTCTTCACATTCTTCTTTCAACAACTTCCTTAGATCACCCTGACACTCCTCAAGATGTGGCTAAGAAATTTTATGTCCAGTTAATAAATTCTAAGAAAGAAATCTTTAAAACCATGCCAAAAAATGCTCTCTCTAAATACAAATGTCCTTTTCATTATATTAATACACATTTACTTTCTAATTGGGTGCATTTCAAACTATATGTTAGAGAAAGAGCTTCTTTAGGAATTATATCTCATTCCCATGCAGTATTACAATTTCTTCATAATTTAGATATAGGGCATTCCCCTCATTCTTCTATAAATTAGATAATATTTTTTATCCTCTTGTCTCTTAACTAGGGGGAAAAGGTATTTCCTATTAGAGTAATCATTAGTTTCTTATTAATTAAATCATGTTGATTTAATTAGTTAAGTTATTACTCTTTGCTTAAGTTTCACTTAGACAAATTTCTATTTCTTAGAGTTTCCCTTTTAGGGTTTCGTTCACCTTTTTAAGGTTGAACTTTGTAATCATTGTTTAGAAATTCAGATAATAATTTTGCTCTCACTTTTTGAGTAACTTCTGAGTTTTTCTTTTTCCTCCTTTTGCTTCATTCTTTGTGACAGGTTTTTGCATGAAGCTGAAAAATCTGTCAGAAGAGACTGCTGGAACCCCCACTGAAGTGCATGACCAGGTAGAGAAGACAATGTCTGAAGAGTTGATCAATCGAACTAGGAAGCAATAGAACCAACAGGTGAACCCCCCCATTCTGTTGCACTATTGGTGTTCCTGGTTCTTCTTCTGCAGACGTTTCTGGGATTACATTTCAGTGTTCCTGTCACCTCTCCCAGTTCAGCATTATGGGGGGGTTCACCTGTTGGTTCTATTGCTTCCTAGTTCGATTGATCAACTCTTCAGACATTGTCTTCTCTACCTGGTCATGCACTTCAGTGGGGGTTC
Organism: Thuja plicata; assembly: GCA_018584345.1. Lineage (NCBI taxonomy): Eukaryota > Viridiplantae > Streptophyta > Pinopsida > Cupressales > Cupressaceae > Thuja > Thuja plicata. Next base: position 971,084 of record MU220212.1, on the reverse strand, counting down.
CAGCAGTCTCTTCTGACAGAGTTTTCAGCTTCATGCTTCGGAGATGCTTCTTGCTCTTTCTTTTTCCTCTCTCTGGGACATCTTTTCCCTTTCTTGTTTTGGGTACCTGATCAGGCCTTGTTGCCGGGACCCATCTTTCCTGCTTTCTACAGTAGTTTAGTTGTTTTGCTTCTCCCTAAGTTACACTTAAGGGGGGGTGTTAGAGTAATCATTAGTTGCTTATTAATTAAATCATGTTGATTTAATTAGTTAAGTTATTACTCTTTGCTTAAGTTTCACTTAGGCAACTTTCTATTTCTTAGAGTTTCCCTTTTAGGGTTTCATTCACCTTTTTAAAGTTCAACTTTGTAATTGTTGTTTAGAAATTCAGATAATAATTTTTCTCTCACTTTTTGAGTAACTTCTGAGTTTTTCTTTTTCTCCTTTTGCTTCATTCTTTGTGACAGGTTTTTGCATGTAGCTGGATCTTGCAGTTGAATCTGATATTTCATCAGTTTCTACATTTCCTTCCAATATTCTAGGATCCATTATACTCTTAGCATGTTTTTTGTTTTGAGTTTAATCATTTACTCTTTCTATATTCTATCCTTATAATTTTTTATTATGGTACATACTTCCTTCGCACATAATCATTCATGATATCATTTCTAGGATATTTTTTTTGTAAAGTTATCTCTTTCCTACAAAATCTATTGATATAAGTTGATATATCCCTTGATTTCATCCCTGGGGGGAAAGGTATTTATCTTATTCCTCTATCTAAGGATATACTTTCCTTAGCTTAGTGGCATTCGTTTATCATACAACATTATTTCCTTATAAATATTTATGTTTTGGGCTATGGATACCCTCTTATACGAGAGGTGATCGTCCTAGGTCATCACCTCTTCTTTATTTTGCAAATTATTTTCTTTATAAACTCTTACACTTACTTTGGGTTAGAGTTTGATTCCTTTATTCCAAGATTCATCTTCCTCTTGATCATAGGGGGATTGATGATTGAATCTTTGGTCCCTCTTTTCTTTGGAAGATGACATTTTATCCTAAGCACTCCTCTATAGTGTGGGTCTTGATGATAATATATCTTCCTCTTTGTGGATCCTTTTTCCATATGTGACATATCCATTTCACAATTATCTATGCTCTTAGAGGTAAGGGTCAATACTCTTTTCTAAGGATATAGTGTATATTGTTGTTAAGCTCGATATCTCCATACATTGTGAAGTAGGTATCCTCTTTCTCTTCTTTATTTTTCCTAGTGGGTAGTCATGATAAGAAGGGGGGCATATATCGGGTCTCCCTTATAATATAGTTTACATTAGTTTACATTTTACAACATGCTAAATCCTTGGAAGGTAACGCACATAATTTGCTAAATCCTGAAGAGACACGCATTTTTATTTTTATTTTTTCTAAATCGTCAGAAGGTAACACACATAATTTGCTAAATCTTGATGAGATACACATTTTACAATATGCTAAATCCTTGGAAGGTTACGCACATAAGTTACTAAATCCTAAATAGATACGCATTTTTCCATAGTGATACAAGAATGTGGATCTATGGATATTTCAAAAGCCGTCAGAAGACGCATTACAGTTACAAAGAATAGTTTATTGGTGAACCTATTGGGCTCTCCCTCCTTGGTGATTCATGGTAAGGTGGGCATCTTACTAGCTGAGGTAATCACTATCTCTTTTCTCTCTTTCACTTTCATGCTAGTAGGAATAGATCATGAAGCTATCTTATCTATAGTGTTGCTCTTATCTTGTTTATGTAGTCATGTATGTTTTCTATGATTAATTGCTCTTTACTTTAATATCTTTATGCATGCATTTTGAATTATAATCCTTGGTCAAGGACTCATGTCCTTGAATTAGTGATGTTCTACTTCGTTGTGATCCACCAAATTCTTTCTTCTAACTTTACCGGGAGTATGTTTGATTTCCATACTCCTGCTAAAGTGGGGGCTTAATGTATCATCTTAAAATGGAAGCACTTATATATTAAGAATGTTTAGCCCTCCTTAGGGTGTGTTTTTGACCAGTATTATATTGTACCCTCATTTCTGCATCCTCTCCTACTTCTCTGCCTATTTAGTACCCTGATTGGGCGTCTTCGATCACCATCCCTCCCATCTGGCACATTTTCTAGGGGTTTTGACTCCCTGGGTCAAGGTCAACTTAGAATTTGACCTACGTCAATGTATACCTTGAACTTGAACTAGTTAAAGGATGACCTCAACCTTGACCTGGATCCCTTTTTCTAGTTTGGAAGTTTGTCAGCTGTCGGAGGTCATTAAAAGTTCATTTCCCGCTTCTGGGTCGACTGTTTTGGGTTCCAAAGCGATGATTCATAAATTATATTTAATATAGGACCTCTTCTAGAGATATAGGTCTAAATGGAATTTAATTCTCCTATGTAGGCCTCTCTATAATATTGTACCCTAGTTTCTATGTGTAAGAAAATACACCTTCATGAAATTAAGAATGTAAGCAACAATTCTATGGAAAGATAAACAAGTTAATCTAAGAATTGAAACTAACAAAACTATATCATCTCATGGTTCTCTATCCAAGCTTTGTTAAGAGAGTTCTTAGGCTTAATCTCTCTCAAGGACAATCCTAGAATGAGATATATATGAATTTCAATGCTCAAATCTAGCTAGAATGCTTAAAATGCTCCAAGATCATGAAAGAAAATTAGCAAATACTCCTAAACATGATACTAAAAGATAATGCAAATGCTAAAAACTCTCTCAAATCTCTCAAATGCTCCTCAATATACTCTCAATATTGCTATCAATATGCCTATAATAAGGATGCCTTGGCTCTTGAAATCTTGGATCCAAATACAAATGAAATTGCTATTATTTATAGCATTTTCCCAAGGGTAGGGGGTAGAGTGAGTTGATCATGATCAAAGCTTGGTTGAGTCAAAAGCTTTGAGGCATCTTCAAATGGAGGGAAAGTTTGTTGGTTGTCTCAAAGAAATTAGGAATTAAATAACTTCATCTTTTAATTAAATTAGCCATGGAAGGTTAATTGGGTTGGATTTGATCCCTTTTGATTTGATTTATACAATTGAAAAATAAATTGCATAATTTGATTAATCCCTTTAGGCTTGAATTTAATTAACTGATTTCATGATTTAATTGATCTTTTAAATTGATTTGAATTTTTTCCATTTGATTTTCCTTGATTTAATGTCCATTTGATGATATTTTGAAGCATTTGGCTGAGATTTATAATTTGGAATATTTTAGATACACCTGGTAAATTTTAGGTGTCTACAAATGCCCCTCTTTGAAGTGATGTGCGAAGCGCATTGATTCAAAGAAAGCTTGATTGTCCTAATCATTGAGCTGATACTGATGAGATGATATGAAAACCTGATATGAAACCCTGATATGATATCTCTGATATGAAACTCTTGTATGAAACCCTGATATGGAATGCTGATATGAAACCCTGATATGATACTTTGATATGAAATTTGATATGAAACTTGATATGAAAATCTGATATGGAACCCAGCTGATCAAGTTTGAAATTTTAATGCCCCAGATTGGATATGAAACTAATGCATAATCCTCGTTTGATGGTATGATGATGCCCCCTTGGAAATGGAATCATCTTGATCGTAGGTAAAATATTTATGATGAAGAAAGTGAATAAGATAGATCAAAGATGATAACATTTCAGATAAATGATGTGAAAAGATGTCAAATAAATGCCCCAGTGAGAAGAATAAGTGAATTAGGGTTGACTGGGTCAAAAATCACATAAAATAGGTTAAAATAGCTTAAATAGGTTGAAAAACCTAAAATTACTATTCATTTTCACTTTTCACTATTGAGATTTTTCTCTGAGCCTCTAACGACTGATAGCGATGGTGGTCCCAATTCGAGAGCACAGATTTGAGTGAGCGCGTCGATATCAGAGACCACCTAATTACGAGCCTCCGGTGAGTGGTTATAACCTTCTTAGTGCATTTATTGCTTTGAAAAATTGCATTTATTGCATCATTTACTACTTTTTAAAATAATTTTTAGCCAAATGCTGCGTAGGATAGATTAAGTGCCATGTAGGGATGCCAAAAGTTGCATCCATGCTGCGAAGAGTCGCGTATGTGCAATCCTTAGCCGTGTAGGAGTTAGGGCTAAAATACATCCAAAAATAGGGTATATGCCGCCTAAAAATTCCATTTTTTAAAAGCCATGTATGACGATCAAAAAGTCGCGTAGGCTGATAAAAAGTTTCCTAAAAGGTAAAGCGTCGCCTCTGCATGGTATAGAGCCACTTTCAAAGATTTAAAAGCTGCCTAGCTTTAAAAGCCGTGTACACTTAGTTAAGTGCTTCCTATCAGAAAGATGAAAATTGAACTCAATTCGATTGATCATCCAGATGACTTAAGTAGGTTCCAAGCTAGAAAACGTTAGTTCAAAATGTCACGTAGTGTTTAGGATGATAGAAAAGTCATAATGATGAATGTTTGATAGGTCAATCAGGTATGATTAAAAATGATTACAAATTGTCCTTGTGTCTCATGATTTAGAGGTTAGGAGCAATAAGTTGATATGCTCAAGTTAGAGAAAAGATAGAATTAATTTGTTGTGATTGACTTAGAATGGTTCATCAAGAGAAAAACTAACATGATACACTTTCTTTCAAAATGTAGGAGCATTACCGCAAGTTGCGGGTGTGAGGAGTCATGATGTGGATCTTTGATTTAGTAGATGAGCTGACGCCACCAGAGCGGTGTACCATTGAGACTTGTGGTCTCAGTTTTCTATTAGATCTCCCTCAGTTTCTATTGAACTGAGGGTTACTGACAGCTATGGTAGAGCGTTGGCACTCTGACCATAACACCTTCCATTTACCTCTCGGTGAGATGACAATTACACCAGAGGATGTATATAGACTTTTGAGGATCCTGACTCATGGAGAGCAAGTATATTATGATTATGTTTATGATAGAAGTGTATGTAGATGGGTGTTTGGAGATAACACCATAGTAGATGATTGTATCACTTGGGCATAGTTTGCTTCATTCCCTACCCTACCAGCATTATTAGGAGCTGCGATAGGAGTGTTATTGCTGCCAGATAGGTGAGGGCATGGTTTTGTGGTCGGATGGGGCAAGATTATTAAGGACTTGATTGCGCATCCTCAGAGGATGGATTGGGGTTCCTGTGTGCTAGCACATTTATATCATGATTTGCATGAGATTGTTTATCAGTGCAGTGCAACAATTTTTGCAGGTGCAGTGTTACTATAGTTATGGACACGGGAGCATATCCCTATTACAAGGCCAGTGTCAGCATGGATCTGGGCTCGAGGTTACCCATATGCATTTTTATATGATGGCATGATTGTCCAGCATCGTCTAGGCAAGGTGGATTATTGGAGACGCGCGATCGATGATATTGATCAGGTGGTATGGTGACCATACTTGCAGTGCAAGAGGTGGAGAGAGGATGATGATGAGCTACCATACATGTTTTCACCTCGCTGGATGATAGGCCGGTCCTCTTTGGTGATCGAGAGATTTTTCTTTGGCAAAGTATTATGCTAGTTTGGTCGAATGTAGGACATGCCACAAGGTATGGCCTTATATGCTAGGGTGCAGACAGAGAGATCGATGTGGGGTGCACAGGTTGACTACCAATCAGCCTATCTTTAGATAGATCAGCTAGGATTCAGAGTTTGGGATTTACTACCACAGGTTGTTGATGCAAGGATGTCTGTAGAGTATAGAGAGTGGTTTATGCAACATCAGTTTATGAGGTTTACAGATCTAGTAGAGCCTATCACAGATGTTAATGAGCTTTCTGAGGATGATGGAGATGGAGATGATGGTGACAATGGTGGTAGACCACATTAGAGCAGAGTGCAGAGACCTCCTAGAGTGCCACGGGTTCAGAGAGAAGGCCCTCAGATGAGAGGTGGCCATGTGAGAGGCCGAGGTTGTGGCTTCAGACAGCCTAGACAGAGAGTAGCAGTGGCACAGGGACCTCAGGGTCAGGCTCCTTTGAGAGTAGATTTTGATTAGGCTAGGCAGAGGCATAGACGGGTTCATGATGCTAGACAGGTTCCTAGGCAGATACCATAGGTTGATCCACAAGTCAGCACCACACTGGTTACAAACAAAGGTTAACTCTTCATCTTATATGAATGTCCTTTATGATTCTTTGATGACCATGTCTTTAGACTAATTCACATGAGTTAAAGAATCTTCCTCAAAATAGTCACTCAGAAGCTCAAGAAAACATCATGTCTCTTATCATTGCCAATCTAGTCAAAACATCATGGATTAGCTAAAAAGACATGACTCAAAAAGTTAATGAAAAATCACCAAAATTCCAAGTGTTTGTGAAATGTATCAAGATTTTCAAATAAGAATTCCAAACAATCTGATCAATTAAAGTGTGCCAAATTTTAATCCTGATAAAATAAGTCAAATGATGTTCAAGGATTATGTTATGCGATCAAATTGTGTTTGGGTTGAACAATGATAGTTATCAAAGGTTTGAAATGTCTCTCTTCTGAATCTGAAAAATCTGCATCTGACAGGTGACCAAAATGTTGTACTATTGAATCTGATTGGTATCAAAATCTATGATGTTTTCGCCCAAGTGATAAATGTGACCAATGTGATACTTAGGGAAAATCAACCTAACATGCGAAAAAATGCATCTCTGAGAGTCTGAGGGCAATGCATGAATGAATGATGCAATGAGGAGATATGGACAAATGAGAAGAGGAAACTACAATATTTACAAATGCAACTAAGAAACACCTAAGGAACAAAAGGCGCCTATGTCCAGGTTTTCACCTCTTGGGATTATTGCTTTTTTTTTTTCTCTTTTTTTTCTACAAAGGTGCCTATTGCTAGGTTTTCACCAAGGCACTTTTTTTTTTTTTTGGGCTTTTTTTATTTTTTCAATTGTTTTTGTATTTTTGAATTTGCTCATGTACAAGAGTG
>MU220212.1:927443-953771 GCA_018584345.1 Thuja plicata | reverse complement strand
TCTTTTAATTAAATTAGCCATGGAAGGGTGATTGGGTTGGATTTGATCCCTTTTGATTTGATTTATACAATTGAAAAATCAATTGCATAATTTGATTAATCCCTTTAGGCTTGAATTTAATTAATTGTTTTCACGATTTAATTGATCTTATAAATTGATTTGAATTTTGTCCATTTGATTTGCCTTGATTTAATGTCCATTTGATGATATTTTGAAGCATTTGGCTGAGAATTATAATTTGGAATATTTGAGATACACCTGGTAAATTTTAGGTGTCTACAGTTTCATATATACGAAGGTTTTCTCCTCTCATTTTCTCTAAGCATGAACTATCAAATATTCAAGAAGTCTCTCTAAGGGTAATCATAAGCGAACAACTATCAACCAAGAAATAAATCTACATTTCCTCAAGATTTCAAAGTTCAATCAAGGTGTTCAAGTCTTCCTCTCAAGCATTCAAGTTCCCCATTGAAGATCAAGTATTCATCATTCAAGCCCTAGATCTATTCATCACGGTGGTGTGATCTTCCTTCAAGATCCTTTGTGCATCCTCAAGACTCATTCATTCTCTCTTCAAGGTGGATTCCAACCATACAATCATCGAGGTTTATGGTTTCTAATATTGAGTCCAATCTTTCATATTTACATAATTGTTTACATTCAAAATACAATTACATATCTATTGAATATCATAGCTTCATTATTAGATTTACTTCTACTAATTGATAGCATTATTTATTTAAATTATTGATTATAAGGTTAATTCCTAAATCGGGGTTTAACTAAGGCAAACCCCTCCCCCAAAAAAACAAATCCATTTTTCTTGCAAGTACAGGTTCAAAACAGTGGATCAGAGTGCAGATTTGGATACCCTTTTTGGAAACATTTCTGGATCCAAAAATAGATTTCCTATGAGAGAATTTTTGGGTCGATTCTGCCTTAGGTTGAAATCAAAATTTTTGTGTCAATGGTGACATTGACTTGAGGGTCAAAATTGGAACTGTGTGAGAACGGAAAAAGATTTCTGGGTTTTATTCGTTTCTATGTTTCTATTCTAGATCTAGTCTTAGTTTTCCAGGAACAAAGTTGAGACCCCCAAAAATGGCATTCTTTAGATCTGTAACATTTCAAGGTTAGTAATTTTCTCCTATCCATTTCAATTAAATTTCTTAATCTTTCTAGATCTATCACACATTCAAATCTATAAACGGGTATTTAAGATCTTCCTCCTTTCTCTTATTTCCAAATGATCGATTCATTTATGCATTGATCCTTCCTTTGGGGTTAATCAATTTGGATCCTTCATTTGTCTATCTAAGGATAAAAGGAGAGAATCTTATTTACCCCCTACATTTCAAAGACATCTATTTCATATACAAACATTTTTAAATGTAATATTTATTATGTTACAATATGTATAGACTTTTTTAAAACTAGAAACAATAAACTCTAAACATAGGTTTGCCAGCATCCATAAAAGAAGAAATACCATCTCTTCTCTTATCGATGAAGGAGAGAATGAAGTCAAGGAAAAGGATAAAATCAACTAGGCTGTGATTAACTACTTTAAGGGAATGTACTCTGAAAAAGGCCCTACGTGTCCAAACAACATCCAAAACCACCTCCTAGACCATATTCAAAGTGTTATTACTCTTAGTGAAAATGACATGCTTAGGAAGCGGGTCTCTAACAATGAGGTCAAGAAGGAAATCTTTGCTATGGGAGCCTACAAAGCCCCCCAATCTGACGGCTTCCCTCTGGCATTATTCTAGGAATATTAGGAAATTGTGGGGACTGATGTTACCAGTGCTGCCAGAGACTTCTTCAGGACTGGGCACCTTCTCTAACAACATAACCAAACCTACATTGTGCTGGTCCCTAAGCATGAAAATCCTACTAATATGTTGGATTTTAGACCCATTAGCCTATGCAATACCTTCTACAAGATCCTTACCAAAATCCTAATTGGCAGAATCAAGCCTCTTCTTGATAAAATTATTTGCAATACTCAGAAAGGTTTTGTGCCGGGTAGACAAATCCTGGATGTAGCCATTGCCACCCATGAAATCATCCATTATATGGATAGAAGCAAAGTCCCAGGTATGGACTTTAAACTGGATATCTCTAAAGCTTATGACAAAGTTAACTGGTCTTTTCTGCTTAAAATCCTTGCTAAAATGGGCTTTAATGAGAAGGTAGTCCAAATTATTCAAGAATGTACTCAAACTATTAGCTTCTTTGTTCTTGTCAATAGCTCCCCTGGTGGCTATTTTATTCTAGAGAAGGGTCTTAGACAGGGAGACCCACTCTCCCCCTACCTCTTTATTATTGTGGCTAATGTGCTTAGTAGGAACCTATGTATGTTGTCCGCTATGGGAAGAATCAAAGGCATCAAACCAGCTTCTACCCTCCCTTAGGTGGTGTTGGAAAAGTTTGTGGATGACACTTTCCTCTTTGGGTAATCCTCAGTGATTGAGGCCAGATAGTGGAAACAAATTTTGGAAAGCTATGCTTGGGCTTCTAGATAGTGTATTAACTATCAAAAGAGCCAGCTGTTCTTCTTCAATACCCCTGTGGAGTTACAAAATAAGGTGCTTCAAATTTTGGGTTGTCTGGCAGCTTCGCTCCCTTCTACCTACCTTGGCCTCCCCCTCACGGTCAAAGAGCTGTCCAAATATTTCTGGAATTCCATCCTTGAAAGAACCTAGAGGAAATTGGCTGGTTGGAAAGGGAAGGTTTTAAGAAATCCTGGCAAACTTTAGCTGGTGGCCTCCACTCTCTAAGGGATCCCTATTTACTTCCTTTCCCTCTTTAAAATCAGAAGCAACATGGCCGATAAAATGGAAAAGATTCAGAGAACCTTTCTGTGGGCAGGGTCTGAAGAAAAGAGGAGGATGTTGCTTGTCAATTGGGACACTGTATGCCTCCTGAAAAAAATGGTGGGCCGGGCCTAAGAAAAGTAGGTCTGATGAATAAGGCCCTTACTACGAAGGTGGCATGGAAGCTCATAGAAGGAAAATCAGATTGGTGTAGATTAATGGAAGCTAAGTACCTCCAAGGACATCCCTACAGGAGGATATTCCACAACAGTGACCTCCCCAGTGGATCCAAACTTTGGATGAACATATGTAAATGTAAGACCCTTGTGTCTAAAGGTGATTTCTAGAAAATTGGAAATGGGAGATCCATTAGATTTTGGAATGACCAATGGATCTTGAATCAACCTAATCTGGGCCATAGATTCAAACCCCTTATGGATTATCTCAGACCGGGCCTAGGTAGTAGAGCCTCCAGCTACATCAATGGTGGAGACTGGTTGGATATTCCTAATTGGACAAGGGACAGACCAGACTTGCAACAATTGGCCAAGGATCTCATGGATAACCTGACTAATATCAGAATTATAGGGAATGATGACTCTATTATCTAGTCCCCCACCTAGGGAGGTACTTTCTTTGTTAAATCTACGTACAATCTACTTTTGAAGGAGGAGAGTAACCCAGAAGACTTGAAGATGGTGTGGATCCCCCAGCTCACACCAAAAATAAATTTATTTTGGTGGACTCTAATGCACGGTAAGGTCCTGACCCAAGATAATCTCATAAAAAGAGGCTTCTCCATGGAAAACAGATGTTTCCTATGTAAGAAGGAGGAAGAAATGATAAACCACCTCTTCATCCACTATGAATATGCCACCAGCATTTGGCAAGGGATCATCGGCAAATTGGGTACCTTGTGGGCTCTAGATAGAGAAGTACACCAATTTAACAATTGGAGATCCCCTTCCAATCACCCCCTACTCCAACTCCTCTAGCGTATGCTTCTCCCTCACATATTCTGGACCATTTGGAAGAAAGGAATAATAGGATTTTTAGAGAGAATAGTAACCAGCCTGAGACCTATCTCCATATTGCAACTAAACTCCTATGTGAGAATGCCAGAATGGCTAATTAGAAGCTCCCTGCCTATCCTCCTACTGCCTGAGAAGTTAGAATTACTAACAACTGGAACCTCCTAGATGGGTTCACCAAGTTTGATGATGCGAAAAGGATAGCTAGAAATACTACTAGATGGACTGCCCCTCCCAGAGGATGGACTAAATTAAATTTTGATGGGGCAGTTAATAACCTTGGTCATGGAGGGGGAGGTGTGACAAGAGATCATAATGGTACTTGTCTGCTGGCTTATGATGGTCCTATAAATAGCTACATTGTCACCCAGGGGGAAGTTACAGCCCTTCTCTGGGGATTAAATTCATGAAAAAAATGAACCTCAGACAACTGGAAATTGAGGGGGATTCTAAAGTGGTTGTTGAGGCCATCAATAGTGGTGCTAGTTCAGGATGGTGTGCTAGACCTATCATTATGGAAATCTATGAGCTTCTCAATAGCTTCTAGTGCACCACTATAGGCCACACGTACAGAGAGGGGAATTCAGTTGCTGACTCAATGACTGCAATTGGCCTAAAACAAATCAAACTCAATATTTGGAGGGTGATTAGTGACTTACCTCCAGTGACTCAACAACACACCATGGAAGAAATGAATACTATAGTTTAAATGTGCCAGGCTGTCATATTCACTATGGATTCTTACTCAATCAAGTACTGGCATGTTCGGGTGAATTTCATGATTAAAAAGGAAAACTCAAATTCCCATAAAGAATTATCATTACTTTTTGAACGTGTGGAGTAAGAGATGTCCAAATCAAAGGGTTTTTTTGGCTATCCTTGATATTAATGGTATTATTAATTTTAATGGCACCTGGAGATCCATTAGATCTAGCAGTATGGAGCCCGGTTTCCAAAATTTTCAAGACCAACATTTTATGTATAAGCTTTCCTCAGAAAGGGTTTATGAATACAAGTGGTTTTTTATGGCCTACAAAAATGCTCAGCTCTTAGATCTTAAAGATATTCTGGCACAAGAAGAGCAGACCCTCAAAATGGGAGGCAACATTCTCTGCATTGAGCCTGATAACATTGACAAGACTTTCACTTTTGATGTGCTGGTGACCCATTACTACAAAGAAACTGGCATTTGGGGTTTCATGGAAAGAATGAAAGGTGGACACGACGAGCGAATCTCCAAACAATTCATCAAATCCTAGAACAACAGGAGTGTCTCTGTTGGGGGCATTCACTTCCTGCTAAATGAAGAGGTCATAGCCAAGCCAATGGGGCTCCCTATAGTGGGGAGGAAATACAAAAAGACCCATCAGACTGCTGACCCTACCAGCCTCAAACAATTTTTCAAGGACGGCAAGCTTCCGGTGAGAAAACATAGGGGTTTCAATAGGGAGGAGCTGCTGGAATTTTGGCTGAAAATTTGTCTCATTGTAATGAATTACTTCACACTAGAAGGTATGTTCACTGTGTTTTACAACTACCACTTTTCATTCCTGAATCATATTAGGAACAAAGATTTAATTTCCATTCCTTTCTATCTCCTGCACTCCATAGAGAGCAATGTCCTCGATATTCAAGCCAGCCCTAATAGAGTTATCCTTCATCAAGGCCTCCTCCTCTGCCTTTACTAGTTTCATAAAGCTATCTGTCCGGCACCCGAACCCCCTCTGATTATCCAGATGTTTCCCCAGGAGGAGCCCATAGCCAAAATTGAAAAGACCACCCATTTCTCCTCCCAGTCCATCCGTATTACCCAGGAGTCTGTGCTGGCCGATAAAAACCCTTTCAATAGGAAGGAGGGTTAGGAGGATTTGTATGTCTCTGAGTCTATGGAGTACATTAAGGGGAAAGAGGCTAATAGTACCCCTGAGACGGACTATAGGCCCAAAAAATGAAAAATTATGGAGAGCCAGGTTAATCTAGAGGTGGACTTGAGCGGCTCAGGTCACCGGAGGTCAAATAGAATTGCCAAGGAGAAATGTAAAATTAGGATGATGGAAATGGCCTCCAAAGAGCTCTCCCTGTCTAAAAATGACTCCCACTCCACTGAGTCTAGGAAGGGTTCCTTAGATGTTTATATGAGTCCCTTTAGGACTGGTAACACTCCTCTACCTAACCTTTATCAAACCATGGAAACCCCCGACAACCCTACCCCGGCCCCGAGCCCTACTCAAGAACCTAAGGAAAAGCCACATACCACGGCCATGGAGGACAAAGATAAATTTAATGGCACCCTTAAAAGAAGGTTCTTGAACTTAAACAAGGACATTGGGGAGATTAAGAAGAACATGCAGGACCTGATGAACCATTGTACAAGGACCAACAAATTTTCCCTAGATTTTATGGATGCTTTGGCTACGACCCTCTTTAATGTGTAGGAAAAGCTAGCGGGCGGCAGGCTGGAAGCGGACGAGGACAACAAAGACCTGTTCCTATTTATGCAGGAGGAGTGGGCTAGGAACCTGCTGTCCAAACAGTTGGGTGGGAAGAACTAATATCTGGTGTCCATGTGCTACTTAATTTTGGCTAGGCTAGGCCCTCAGTTCCCCTATTTTTCTATTTGAAACATTGGTAGTTTTTGTTTATTTTTGTGTAGCGCTGTGTGGCTTAAAAATGATACATTTTATGCTATTGTTCGTCTTAAGCTTTCTGGTTTAATTCAGTGGTTCAGTTCTGTGACTTATGTTTTTGATAGAGGTAGAGTTAATATGGTGTCTATGCTGTTAAAATGCTATACATGCTCTAACTAGTTCCATTAATGTGTTGTTAATGTGCTTCTAGTCCTTTGTTCAACGGGCCAGCACCCTCTTGCTGCTTTTTTCTATCAAAAACATAGATTGATATGAATAAATACAACATGATGCGAACAAAAAATAAAAAAAAAGCCTGATAGACTATTCACTAGAACAATCACAATTAGCCATTTTTATGTCTGGACAATTTACCTCTTCCAAAACTCAAAATAAGACCTACTACATCTAGAGAAATATTTTTTAATCATCTCTAGGAATCTTCGTTCATCAATGACAACACAAATGTACATAGCTAACATTGTACTACTCTAGAGAATATAAGAATATTACAAAATACAACTTCAAGAGCATAGCTGGCATCAATCATAATAATTTTAACATCAATCAAAACCAAATATTCATTTGGAACACATGGTACCCCTATTGGACTACCTCCAGTAACTAGAGATGGTTGTAATTCCTTCTTCCTGGGCCTAATTAAAATATTTTGTTATAAACTTGCTAAGGTGAAATGAGAGTATCTAAGTCTATAGGTAAATTTATGCTTCTCAAGTCCTCTCTTTAAAACATAAATGTTCAATATATTTACTTGTTCAATATTTGGTCTTTCATCTCTAATAAATTTGACCAAATCCAAAGAAAATTTCTATAGATAGGCACTTTGTAATACTAGTGGACGGATTTGGTTAACTAGGAGATTGAATACCATCCCAAAAGGCTTTTAGGTCTAGGAGTAAGATAAAATTAAATTTAAAAATAATGTTGCTAGAAAATACATATTTAATCTATTTTGGGACAATAAAGATGATGGGCACATAATTAAACATCAATATTTGAATTTTTTTTACTAGAGATTTTCCCTCTCTAATGAAGATCTATCTAAAGAACCTATCATGTGGATCAATATTCTTATGATCACAAATGTATTTATAAGATAAAATGATTGGAGAAAATAGATCAAAAACTAATTGATTTCTAAAAAGAATATTAGCGAGAAGGACCTCATTTTCATGTGATCAAACTTTTAACAACCTTAGTGAAACTATCACTAGAATTAATCATAATTTTTTTCATTTTTATATTAATTGGGATGAAGAAATACCTCAATACAAAAAAAATACTATGAGAAAACTAAGTGGTTATTTTTTAGGAATGCAATGATAAAAAAAAAAATCCTATAAAATTCTTATCAACTTCCTTCAGAATAGATCACTGTCATTACCTCATAGTCTCCTTCAAATATGGATAATTTTAGTTGGAGAACTATATCTTTAGGAAGCTTCTCTATTTCAAATTATGTCTTACTGGATTAGAATAATCAAATTCCCAATTCCATTTGGAACTTGATCTTGAACCCTCATTTGATCACCAGATCAACTTCTTTTTGTGGATAGTGTCTCATAAAAAGATCTTAACTATAGATAATGTATAAAAAATGTCTCCAATTTATAAATAGATGCAATTTTTGTTATCAATGTTAAAAAAAATGATCAACTAATAATACATTTCTCCTACTCAATATAAGTGTGGTCTAATGTTTTATAATCTATTCCTTTTCAATTTTTAAATTTCCTTATTTAGTGAGATGTTATATTAAAATTTGGTATCATAACCCTCATTTCTCCCATTAAAAAATATATGATTTTTAGAAGTAAATTCTTCCCTTTGTATTATAAGGCCTCTTGAAAGAAAGAAAAAATATATCTAAGTATAAAAGGAAGAATATTAAGGGGCTATTTTTAAGAGTTTCTTAGTTCATATATGAGAAGATAAACTCTTGAAAATATGGATACTCTAATTATTTTTCATGGCACTAGGATCTAAGGATTTAAAAAGTTAGGGAATCCTTCATGATCTTTCTAATATCGATTTCATAAAAATAGTTTGACGAAAAAATTCCACATGAACTGCCTTAAGGTTAGATGGACAAAACAATTATTGATGGTTGTTTCAAAGGAAACCCTTGAGATCTATCCTCAAGATGAGTTACAATATATGATAGGGATTTTAGAGTATTTTTTGATGGAAATTATCAAGATCTCCACTAATTTTGTGGAAGATACTATGATTTGGTAAGGTATTAGAAGACTAAACGCTAAGGGCATATACCAAAATTGAAATTCAGGGAGATTCAAAAATTATCACTTAAATTATAAAATGGAAAGTTTCACTCCCTAGATAATAAGAGACATATTGCAACACAAAAACAAAATCTATAAGGAGTTTCAACTAAATCAAAATCCAATATATATACTAAGAAAAAACTTAATATATGATGTAGTGTATAATTGAGGCTCAAACTATAGAGATTATAGGTACTTGTTTTATGCGAAATTCCCCTAAAAATCTGAACAAACTATTGCAGATGAAGGGTTCCAAGCCAATTAATCAAAAAGTAAAAATTGACATCTTAATGGTGATCTTAAGATCAAATATGAAACTATATGAAAAGAGAGGCAAAAATAGCTACATGCTGACAAATGGATTTATATCATAGAGAAATAAAGTTAAAAGAGAAAAGGTAACACATTTTTATGTTGTAGTAATTAATTTTGATTTCACACATTTTATCTATCATTGTGGATAATCCCATAGCAACTTGTTGGAATATTCTTGAGAATGTCAGAGTTTGGTACTTGGTTGTGGTGACATTAGTGTTTTGTCATTGATGTCAACATACTATTTGATGTTACAGACACTATGTTCAATGAAGAGTATTTCAGTTGTTCAGGTGCTATGTTGAATATATTGAGTTGTGATCCTAAGGTATTGTTTAAAGGTGTTTATAGATGGTCTATATATGTTCACAGAATTTTGAAGGACAATTTGAGTGAGGTATGATTGAGTCATTGATTGTTGTTGTTACGGTGTTCCTATATATAGTGGATGAGTATTTGGATCAGTACATCTTAGATTTTGTATTTTAGAGGCTGCAAAGATGGTGGTTACATGGTGCCTTATCATTGTGTTCACATCTAGTGTTTTTCATTATTTAGAGTATGACATTCTATCTTGTGTTGTGACAGAGTTCAATATTTTAGTGTTCTTTTTGATCAGAGATGAAGATGAGATGATATGAATGTTTTTGATGGTATTTTTTTCTTTTTGATGTTCTTCGATCATTTGATGATCATTATATTGGACTGCATCATTTGAAATGATCAAATTTGTGGTTTTGGTAGAGTGTTGATGTTTCTTCATTGAGGTCCTATCCTACTTGATGGAGTAACATTTTTTGATTGTTGATGCTACTTTGGTGACATGTATTATGTTTGTAGTTAAATATTTGGGTCCTATCTAAGTCTTAGCCGACTTGATTTGAATCTCTTTGGATATGGAGCATATTGTTTATATATTTTATTGTAATAGGTCTTAGCCAACATAGTGGTTGAGTATTCTTTATAATCAGTATAAATGAGAGATAATTTTATATTTTTGATATATGAGAGAGACATGCAATTGTAAGAAGAATTAATGATTTTTTTTTTTACATTTAAGGTGGAGTTTTTACTTCACTACAACTACACTGGCATTAGAGAATCTATTTGTCAGTTCGGTTGTAATAGACTATGTGCCCACCCTGCTAAAATTGAAGTTAGATCAGTGAACCCAACTAAGGACCAGATCTATGATTTTAGTGTAAGTAGTGAGATATGGCTAGTGAGTATGCAGATTGGGTTGTTATCCTTTGGTTTCTTGTGCACCTTTATTTATCTATTTTCTCTTAACTGGGTAGTAATTTTAGCAGAGTACATCCATCTTGTGGGTTTGATGCCCATTGGGGTTTTCCCTTAACCAGGTTTCCTCAAGAAGAGATCCTAGTCTTCTATGTTATTTTTTGTAGCTCTTGCATTATTGTTTATTCTTTCATATCTAAGTGGCTAAAATGGAATTAATTTATTATTAGGCATGTACAACTTATTTGCCTCCCTCTCAGTTGTGATGGCCTCCTCTTGGGCCTAACAATTGCTATCAGAGCTGAGTCCTTCTAAAGAAGCTTAACTGCTTGAAGGAGATCCATCATGGATAGTATAATAAATAAAATTCCAAAGTTTTATGGGTACAACTATCTCATCTAGAAGGATCAGATGACTACCTACCTGATATGCATGGGGACAAAAGATGAATACTAGTAGATCACTGAGAATCCTTATGCTATTTTGAATGACCTAACAAATGCTACTACAGATTAAAATAATAAATTCAATGAAAAAATGTTAGCAAGGGAGACCTTGATCAACACCTTATCTGCTTCATAATATAATCACATTTATGGATTAAGAATTGCACATGAGGTATGAAAAAATAGAAAATATTTATCAAGGTGATACATATGTTAAGAAAGCTAAGTTTCATAAGTTAAAAGAAAAAAATATGAAGATTCTAAGATGAGTGAAGGAGAAACTGCCTCAATCTATTTGCAGAGAGTAAATGATCTAGTTTGTGCAATTAGATGTGCTGGTGGTACCTTGATAGATAATGAATTTTTGGACAAGATTCTGAGATCTTTTCCTACATTTTACAGTGGGAAAGTTACTTCTATTGAATAATTGAGACCTATAAGAGACATTTGAAGAGAAGATTTAGTAGGAAGGCTATGTGCCTATGAGATTAATACACTTGATATCAAACTTTCGCAGGTAAAAACTGCATTGAATGCCAGTGTGGCTATGTATGACTAGGGAGAAACCTATCGAAAGGTGAAATTCAAACACTATGCTAAGGACTAAGAAGGGATCACAGAGGAATAAAATAAGATTGGTGAACTTGAATATTTTATTGTAAGAAGACTACATAAGGGATCCAGTAAGAATGAAGGAAATTTATCTGTAAAATGTTTCAATTGTAATAAGATTGATCATATTGCATCTAGATGTCCGAACAAAAAATCCAAGGATTTTAGAGATAAATCTAAGAAATATCATTCTAAGGGTCATAATTTTTTTTATGTTGGTGAAGAAGGTGTGACTAATGATGTGTTTGTTTCTAGTGAGGAATAAATTGTGTTTATTGCTATTAAAGAAGATAAACCGAGTGCATAAAAAGAATTGGTTTCACAATTTGTTAAAAGAGATTAATGGGCCATTGATAGTGGATTCTCACATCATATGATTGGTGATAAGGATACGTTTTTGAAGCTTGAGAATTATGATGGTGTTGTTGTTAGATTTGATAACAATGCGCCTTGTCTAATTAAAGGAAAAGGATTTGTTACTCTTGATGGGTAAAAATAATATTGATGATGTCTTGTATGTTGAAGGTTTAAGTCATAATTTGTTGACTATTGGAAAGATATTAGATAAAGGTTAGAAATTGGAATTCATGGACACAATCTGCAAGATCAGTGGAAGTACAGGAAATCTTATTGCACCAAGTACACAAACCATTGGTAATAAAATTCCTTTGGAAACTTTTGAGAGTAAATATTTGATTGCTAAGATTGATGAAAGTTGGTTATGGAATAGAAGATTTTGTGATGTGAACTTTGATAATATGGTGAGAGTTAGCACTACTAATGTTTTAAGAGATTTTCCTAAGCTGATGAAGCCTAAAAACATGTGCCAAGAATGTCAATTGGGTAAATTGACTAGATCTACTTTTAAGAATAAGACATACTCTTTAAATGGAATGTTTCTTGTACAAACTGATCTATGTGTTGCTACTATGACAAGAATCTATTATGGTGATAGATATTTTATCCTACTTATTGATGATTGTTCAAAAATGATGTGGGTTACATTTTTGAATGAGAAATCAAAATATTTTTAAATATTTTGAATATTCAAGATTATAGTAGAAACATAATATGGAAAAAGATTAAAGTGCCCAAGGTCGGATAGAGGTGGATAATTTACATCTGGTGATTCTTATGGATTTTGTGAATAAGATGTGATAAAGAAACATAATTATGATCTATGAGCCCCACAACAAAATGGTGTTGCAGAGCAAAGGAATATGACTATCCTAGACACAACTATGACTATGATGATTAAGGTAAAACATCAATAAATCTACTCAAGAGAAGTAGTGTGCACTATAGTATATAATTTAAAACGAGAATAGACTCAGTAGGGAGCTCATAGGAGTCCTTATGAACTATGGTATGGTCATATTCCTATGATGAAATACTTTAGAATTTTTTGAAATAAATGCTACATTAAAAGAGATGAGGATATTGGAATGTTTGATCCTAGAAGTGATGAAGGAATATTTCTTGGGTATTCTACAAAGAGAATAGAATATAAATGTTATAATTACATATTGGAGAAGATTTTTGAAAGTGTGAATGTCAAAGTTGATGAGAATAACTAGAGATCAGAAAGAACCTACTTGTATGACATATCTCAAGAAGACAATCGAATCATGGAAGTGGAAAATCAGAATCAGGATGGATCAGAAAAGAAGAAAGAACCCTTGGAAAATGAAGTGGATATTGACACAGAAGGGTATACTTCATAGCTTACACCAAAAAAATCTATGGTATGTATAGATTAATCATTCTGAATATATCATTATTCATGATAGGAATAGAGGTGTTCAAACTAGAGGATAAATTGCTAGGGATGAAACATTTTTGTTATCTGAATTTGAGCCTAAAGATATAAAGGATGCATGCAATGATTAGATTAGGATGAGAGTAATGAGAGAATAACTTGATCTAATTGAGAGGAACATGACTTGGGTTCTTTTTCCCAAACCTATTGAAAAATGTGATTGATACTAAATTGGTATTCAGAAACAAGTGGAATGAAGATCATAAAGTGGTTCGAAACAATGCAAGATTGGTATGCAAAGGATATTAAAAAATGGAAGGTATTGAATTTACATAGGCATTTTCTTATCTAGCTAGACATGGAGCTATTAGATAATTACTTCTTGCATATGTAGCTTAAAGAAAATTTAAAGTCTATCAGATGGATGTTAAGTTTGTATTCTTAAATATTGAACTAGAGGAAGATGTTTATATTGAGAAGCCTAATGGATTTACTCTAACCAAGGAAGGAGATATGGTTTGTAAATTGGAAAAAGATTTGTATGCATTACAGAAAGCTTCTAGATCCAAGTATGACAAATTGGATAGGTATTTGACAAAGATTGGTGTTAGCAAGGGTACTACAAATAGTAACTTATATTTCAGAATAATTAATGATAATATCTTGATTATCAAAGAATTTGTGATGATGTTATATTTGACGGTTATGATGATTTGATTAGAGGTTTTTTAGATGAAATGCAAAAAAGTATTTGAGATGTCTATGATAGATGAGATGAAATTATTTCTTTGAATGCAAATTATGTAATTGGATAAATGAATTTTTATCACACAACCCAAGTATGGTAGAGAATTGTTAAAGAAATTTTGTATGAAATATTCAAAACTAGTAGGAAATCCCATGGTTACTGGTTGAAATTTAACTAAGGATGATGATTTACCTTGTGCTAATCAAACATAATACAAATATATGATCGGGGGATTACAATATATAACTCATTGTAGACTAGTCATATCAAATTTTGTTGGAATTTCTCTAAGATTTCAAGCTGAATCGAAGGAATCACATATGGTTACTGTGAAGATAATGTTCAAATACTTGAAGAGTATAGTTGACTATGAATTATGGTATGAAAAAGATGACGATGTTACTCTATGTGCATAAATTGATGATCATTGGGTAGGTAATATATGATAGGAAAAGTACTAGTGGAGGTGCATTATTTTTGGGTAAGAAACTAGTATCTTAGACTAGTAAGAAGAGGGATTGTATCTCTCAATCAATATCTCTTGAGGATGAGTATGTTCCTACTACAATAAAATTTAATCAAGTTGTTTGTATGAAGAAAATGTTGAAGGATATAAAGATAAGAATTGATGAACCTATTTTTATTTACTGTGATAACTCTAGTGATATAAATATATTAAAAAATCATGTGTCTCATTCAAAGATAAAAAATATATATATATTTATGAAAAAATCATGATTTGAGGGATAAATTTAGTGAAAAGGAAGTGAAACTAAAATTTTTGTCTACCAAGGAATAAATTTATGATATTTGTACAAAGCCTTTTCAAAAGGATGCATTTGTGTATCACAGTGAGAAGCTTGGGGTGATAACCCCTAATGATCAAAACTAATTATGTTGAGTATGGCATCGGTCAAGAAAATCTATTAGAACATCATTCACTTGATTGATGAGTTTGGGGACTATTCCTTAGGGGGGTCAGTCTTATGGTTATTATGGTTTTCTTATTTTTTCCTTTGGAGGTGAGTTAAGTTCTTTTTGATGTCTTTGGTCCTTTTCCATTGATGTCAAAGGGGGAGAGATTATGGAAAAATAGAGAAAACATAGGTGAGTATTTTTGGGAGAGATTATGATGTAGCTAGATATTTAGAGTGATCAAGTGGATATAATGTGAATATACATTCAGAGTGATCAAGTGGATATATTAATGTCTTTATGCATTAATCAATTTTTTACTTTGCATGTTGTCATCAATGACAAAGGGGGAGATTGTTGGAATATTGTTGATCATCTCAGAGTTTTGTACTTGGGTGTGCTAACATTAATATTTTTCATTCATGTCAACAAACTATTTTTTGTTTCAGACACTATGTTCAATGAAGAGGATTTCATTTATTTAGGTATTATGTTGAATATCTTGAGTTCCGATTATGAGGTATTGTTCAAAGGTGTCTATAGATGGTCTAAATAGGTTTGCACAAGTTTGGATGATAGTTTAAAGTAGGTGGTTACATGGTTCCTTATCATTGTATTCACAACTAGTGTTGTTCATGATTCATAGTATGACAAGATGTCTTTTTTGTGACAGAGTTTGGTATTTTAGTGTTCTTGTTGATCAGAGATGAATATGATATGATATTAATGTTCTAGATTGTATTCATGTTTCTTATTTTTGTTCTTGGATCGTTAGATAATCATGTTGTTGGACTGCATCGTTTGAGGTGATCAGATTCGTTGTTTTGGTAGTGTGTTAGTTTTTCTTCATTTAGGTCCTAGCCAAATGGATGGAGTAACATTTTGTGATTCTTGATGCTTCTTTGGTGACACATATTGTGTTCATGGTTGAATATTTTATTCCTATCTAAGTCTTAGCTGACTTTATTTGGATCACTTTGGATACTGGGCATAATTTTTATGTCTTTTATCGTAATAGGTCTTAGCTGACCTAGTGGTTGATTATTCTTTGTAATTGGTATAATTTTGAGATCATTTTGTATTTGTGATATATGAGAGAGAAGTGTCATTTTAAGAAGAACTACTTATATTTGTATTGTGCATTTAAGGAAGATTTTGTACTTCATTGGAACTTCATTGGCATTGGAGATGGTATGTGTTAGTTCCCTTGTAATGAATTGTATATCTACCCTATTGAAATTCAAGTTAGATCAGTGAGTTACCCAATTGAGGACTGGATCTGTGATTGCATTATGAGAAGTCAACTCTAGGAAGTGACCCTAAAAATTAGGTTGTAAAGTTTTGGTTACTTGTGCACCCTTTCTTTTCTATTTTCTATTTACTGGGTAGTACTTTTAGAAAAGTGCATTCATCTTATGGGTTTCATTCCCACAAGGGGTTTTCCCTTAACTAGCTTTCCTTAAGAAAAAAACTTGGTGTTCTTTGATATTTGTCATGGATCTTGCGCATTGTTTATCTTTTAGATCTAAGCTCAGCTAAAGTGGAATTAATTTATCATTATGTATGTACAACTGATTCAAAAACCCTCCCCTCTCAGTTTTGATTGCCTCATTTTGGGTGTAACACAACTTGCATATCCTCACCCTAAAGATGGAGATAAAAGTGTAAACTATAACTTGCCCCTTAATTATGGAAATAAAGAAGGATGAGACCATAAGGATTAATAGTGCTAAATTGGCCTTGGTTTTTTTTAATTAGAATAACTATTCAATTCTTTGACAGTAATTATGGGTTCAAACTAATAACTTTATGATAAGTGACACAAGTGTGAGTTTGAAAAAATACTGGCTAGAGAGAATCACAATGATTTCCTCAAAGCCAAAATGAAAATGGGGACAAACCATTATTATGTAGAGTGATTTATTTTTTGTATCATTCAATAGTGAAGGACAAATTTTCTCTCATCCTTCTAAGTAATAATTACTCAATAAATATTAAATGAAGATTCTATTGTGTACCTCACATGAGAATGGTAAATATAGTCACCAAAATAGAGTTATTTCTTAATTCCATGCCATCAAATATTATTACTTCTAATGTTTTTGCGATAAGAGGTTTCAACATAACAATGATTTAGGTAGAATCAAACCATTTGTTTTGTGAAATAGAAAAGATGAAGTTTTTTTTGTTGAGTCCAAATAGGCTCACACCTAAATAAGGAAGTTCAATAACCTTCATGGGAGTGGCATAGAGTGCATCCTGTGAAATAACCTATAAGATTTCAGATTTCAGCTCTTTGTGTTTAAATAAAATGGAAAGGGGAAAGAAAATTTTGCAAATAGGCTAAGATTAAAGGAGATAATTCGATAGTTAAAATATTTTATAAAAATTTAAGAAGTATCCAAATAACTTTCATAGCACCCTAAACTCTTCTGGTTTAGAGATTTATTGCCTTTATGTGAGATACACATGATGTACTAAAGACCCTTCATTGTTATAAAAGAGAAAAAAAATACATGAAGTTAATAGAATATAATATTCAAATCTCAATCATTGGAAGCATCCAAAAGGGTTTGAATGAAGGAATAAACCTCCCAAGAGTCATAAGAATATCTGAAAAGAAATATACAATTTAGGAAAATTATCTCCAAGTGGAATCCAAATATGTGATTCTTATAAGTATTTATCTTTCTCAGATAAAAATTATTCCTATAGGGGTCTAATGAGAGCACAACTACCCTTGTGGTTTATCCTCCTGGAAAAAAGCTAAAGTTAGTATAATTTATCTTCCATGTTAGATAAAAATACATGAGTAAAAAGGATACATTATCCATTATTTCTCAAGATAAATGAAATACAAAAGTCTGACATAAGCAAATTGGACTAACTACTTGACATACATCAACACGAACCAATTTTACAAATGAAAACAAATAAAACACATGACATAATCTCCATATTTAATCAAGAGAAAACATCTATAGAATACATCTCAATAATGATAGATTATAAATTCTATAGAATACATCTCAATAATGGTAAAAATGTCTCTTGGCCTCCAATTGTAGAGTTCAACCACAATGAGACTGTTGCCTAATTTCTTCTAAAGTTTTAGAACACTTAGAGCTCAAAACTCTAAAATCCTATTTTTCTAGTACATTGGAAGCATGTAGTTTTATAGATATAACCCCTTTTTTATTTACAAACTAATTGGTCATCTTTCATTATTACATTAGTTACAATAGTCTTCATGTTAGAGATCTTCACATGATTAGTTTTTATACAAAAATCATGGGTCCTAGCGATACCTTTTTTTTATATGTCTATAATGTGTGTATGTTATGATTTTTAAAATTAAATGACCATCACAATTATAATTTTACCAATAATTCTATTTTCATAACAAATTATTCCTTTGACACCTCTCATAGCTTCCTTTTAGAATGTTCCCTTGATAAGACTTCAAAATATTCTCTATTTTTCCTACATGGTAATGATCCTTTAGAGGTGTGATTTACACTTCCATGTACCGCATGGGTGGAAATTATTTAGGGACATTTGGACCAATTTATTTTGGGCTCTATAAGGTTGACATGTATCCAAGGTGTGGGGTGTTTAAAGGACCTGGAAGAAGTCACACGATTATAAATGTGCATCTTCCACATGTTTTCACTAGTGAGAAGAAGCATAGACAATGAAGATGGGGTTCATAAATTCTACCATTTTAGATAACATATTAATATTTGGAAAATCATAGGATACCTCAGCCTGGTTATGTAGAACTCTAGAATCTTTTGTTTCCTGGTTGGACTTTATTCATTGGGCCATAAAGTTTTCTCCAACTTGTGTATTGTATCTAAAATCAGATTTTGACAACGAGATTGATAAATTTGTTTCTCTCCAAAGTTCCAGCATAGACAAAACAAAAAACAAGGCATGGGTTAAAAGATCTCTAGGGGGTTGTCATGATATGTCAATGAAGAAGAAACCTATAAATAAAGACAATCAACCAAGGTTAAATAATATGGATATACAATACAAAAAGATGACATTATACATAAACTGAAAATAACAAGGTGGAGGCACTCGTAACTAGTAACAAGGAAAAAAAACATATGAACTACATGGGTTTTCAATATAGTATTAAGAATGATGATCTTCAAGTTACCTTTTAAAAAATAAGAAACTAGGTCATTATTGACACATCACATGAGTTAACTCAATCATTTACTCTAGTTTATGAACGTGTATTAATCTTTCTCCTTTTGAAATAGTTTGGGATGAAATACATTCTCATACTAAAATAAATAGTTGAGATTATTTCCCAAATTAAATTACATGGAGCCTCAATACTAGGAAAGTATCAATAGAAATGAAAAGGATATCACGTTCATTCAAACTACTACCCAAATATCCATAGCCCAATCATATTTACCTACATAAGATACATTTTTCTTGTATTTGCATTTTTTCTCTCTTATTCTTTTAACTCTCTTGCTTTCAATAATATGAATGTTGAAGTCCTTTTAACATGGAACTCAAAGTTGTTGAAGGAAACACCCTTTAAATTTTTTATTTAGTAAGAGTCTAAAAATAAAAAAATTGCTAATTCATTAGAGTAACCTTACAAGGAAAAGTTAATTAATCGATATAGTCATAGTGCTCAAAATTGGCAAGAATCACTACTGCTTCTAATGCTAAAGGAAAACCTAGATGATATGGAGATTGCAGATAGTGAAGATGATTAGTAGGAGTAGATAGAGAGATAATAGGTTCAATAAGAGGAGAAAATTAGGTAGGAATATATTTATAATACAAAGAAGAAGAAGAAGATAGTTGATAAGAGGGAAGTAATGAGGATGATTAAGAGAAAGCTAATAGCAAGGTAATACATTAAGATAATGAGAAGATGAAAAATAAACAAATTATGTATAACTTAACATCAAAAATTGACAATAAACATAAATCGATTATTCTCTCTCTAAAGAATCATGTTATCAAGGTAGAAATTTTTGTGAATGAATTTGATGATCAGGTAGACTAGAAGAACAATAAAAAGTTTATCAAACTTGACACATGGCCTTAGTTCTATGACTAATATTTCCATTAGTATAATGGACAAAGATATCATGAGGATTTTTCAAAGGAGCTCCAAGATTAAAAGAAAAACAAGGATAAAAACAAGGTTATAGAGGCCACTAAGGGAAAAAATAATCCTGATTAATGAATGACTGGTATAGATGCATGTGAAGACCATTTGGGTTATCTTACAGGGAATTATAAAATTATAAAAAATATTTTTCTGATTAAGGAAAAGTTAGGTTTTCAGGGCACCTAAAACCCATTACAAATATATTTTTGCAGGATCACAAACCCACAAATAAATGGCTACAAAGAGAAATCATCATTCAATAGTAGCCTTGGAAATAGAAAAAAATAAAAAATATATAAGATAATTACAATAAAATGTAATGGTTGCATCTACAAAATCTTAATGCACCACAACACATTACATAGATTTTTTAAAGGCTCCTTCAACCTTGGAAGGGTTCAGATAGGCACCCATAACTTGAAAAATGTATTTTACATGGATCACATAGCCATTCAATGGGTTTTAGAAAGGCTACCATAACCTTGATAACACTAAACACCACCTCTTCCTCTCTAAAATTTCCCACCTCATTAGGATAAACATCCATATCAATGGCATTAACAAGGGAGAGAAGAAGTAGGCAAGGTTTTTCAATGTTTCCTTAACTTAACACATGGGTTTAAGAAGCTAAACACCATATCAGTCCCCACCTCCATAGGGTAAGAATCCACATCAATGGGATAAATGTTAGAATAAATAGAGTGGAATATAAGAAAATCTTTACAAATTGGCCCTTGGCATAACATCAACATGAAAAAAACAAAGGGACCTCACAATAAAAACCAGCCCAAAAATCTATTTTGAAAGAGTAGAAGATGTCCTTAAACAAAAATAGAAAACTATAATTTCCCATAATAATGTCAGGGAAATTTGATATAAGTCACAAGAAACAAGAAAAAAAAAAAAGGTATGATGGAAGAAATGCAAGAGAATAACATACCCCGTAGAGACAAACTACTAGAAGAAGTACCAGATCATTGCATAGACCACAATTTTTTTTTAGCAAAACCAGATAGGAATCCCTCCAGTCTAAGAATATCCAAAAAAAAAATGCTCATAGAACCATCTCCCATAACCTTGGATTATAAAACCTCCTTTATAGATTTAGAATCATTGTTGACATTGATGTCATAACAAGCCCAATAAAGTATCAAATTTGAACCAATGCTAAGACCAGAGAGATGGAAATATATCCCCTATCTAAATTAACAACCTTGAACCTAGCATCAATAAAACCAACTAAAAACATCACCAAAACAAAGCCCCAAAATAGGGTAACATCCTCACACACCCTAAAATGGAACCTATCATCAGGCTTCATAATACCCATATAGTCAAATCATTCAAAAAAGAACCACTAAGTAGTTAGGAGCTAACACACAAATTCATTAGCCTACAAAAAAAATTTCCACTCAAATAGTAACCCATATCCCATAGTGTAAAGGACCCTAACAAAACTTTCCGAAAACCCCCCAAAATATCATAAAATCCACTACAAAAATTAGGGGTATTAGCCACAAAAAGGGATCACCCAACCAAAGACACTAGAGCTAAAGGAAAAGGCTTAGACAAACACGCATTTTATTGAAGCACAAGAGTCTAGCCAAAAGATAGAAATCTTAACTTCTAAGAAATCCTTACACCAAAAAGAAGTTAGTGTTAAGGCCAAACAAACCCAAAGAGAAGAGGCACAAACTATAGGGGCTTATTCAAATGGGTTAGGATATTGGATCTGCACCCAGCAATACAAAACCCTTTGTAAATGGTTAATAAGATAGAGAAGACATGGGTGGAGAAAGAAAAATTAATGTGGAGAGAAATATCTGCATCCTCAAAAGAGATAGGAATGTACACCACAAAGCCATCCAACAAAGCCCCATATATAATTGCATAAACACCTTCCCAAAAAATAAATTGAAGTAGCCTCACACCTGAGACATCCAAAAGATTTAGGTCATCATCCTCTTCTTTAGAATTACCTCTGACCTTTGCACCTTGAGAAACCCTAGAATCTCCCACTCCATTCCTATGCTTCAAATGATGTTACTCCTATGTGTTTATGTCTACAATTTTCTAATTTAAAATGTTTCTTTGTGGTTGGGTTTCATATCTTTTATTGATTCGTAGTTTGATACATCATTTTTACAAATTGATTATCTAGTTGAGGGCCAGCTTTCGGACTTGTTCGACTTACTTTTTTCTAGATCTTTTATTTCTTAATATTAAAACCCCTTACTTCTTAATTAACCAAAAAAATTCAAACTCTTAAACCTATGAAGAAAATCAAACCAAAATTAAGGTAGAAAAGGAAATTCTCATAGTAATTTAATTACCAAGGTTTGTCACATGGTATGATGGTTAAGTTGTTTCATTGTTACTGGTAGAACCAAGGTCCACATCCTTACAAGTCTTAGATGATGTTTATACTATGATTAGGCTCTCTCGGTTGACATGTTGTTGGTGGTTATGAAGGAGGAGAAAGAGAGAAGCGATAAGGAGATAAGTGGTTAGAGGTGGATTTCATGGTTCTAATCAATGAGGTGGTAATACCTTAGTTTGTTCCTAGGAGTTTGGTCCCGCATTGTGATCCCATTAATTCAAAGCTCCAATAAAATGTGGTCATGACTAATAAAAAAATGATTTAATTGTAATTAGACAAATTAGACATTACAATGTATTTTCTAAGTCAAGTGTGATGACATATTAGAATATTCACATTTATAGATTTCCCAAAATTTACATAGTTATGACTCCTTTAAGGCTAATTGTTGACACCATTGGCTCTTCCACTTACCAATTAGCTTCTTACCTTTAAAAAATAATTTCCCCATGTTAGGTAAATCTAAATCCTTTATAAAAAATTCCTCCATTTTTTTAAACTTTATACAGGACGCAAACTAGAAAATAATGACATATTAGATAATTTAAATGTTATTTCCCTACTCACAAGGGTTCACATCCTTGATACAATAGATATTATTAGACACAAAGTAAAAATTGAGATGGATACCTTAGTTGATTTTTTCTTAAAATATACATTTTTCTTCTTTCCAAGAAATCATCTATGAGAAGGTTGATGGTGTGGCTATGGTCTTCACTCTTCTACCTATTAGAGCCAACCTTTACATTGAGCATTTCGAATAAATTTACCTTAACACCTCCCTTAACTAAAATTCATGGAAATATTATGTGGATGACACCAATGCATGTTGGCCCAATGGGCTTGATAAGTTTCAGGAATCAAAATCACACATCAATAGCATAACCTCATACATCACCTTTACCAAGGAGTTTGAATCTAAAAACCAACTTATGTTTCTATATGTCCTAGCTATCAAGAAAACTGATGGCCCCCTAGGTCATCATGTATTTTATAAAACCACCCACATTGACCTTCTAACTCTACTCCTTATCACACCACTGCACATTTCAAATTGTTTAGGTAATTAAAATTGTAGCTATGAGAGCCTATCATATTTGTGATGAAAAAATCATAAACTAAGAGTTATCCCATCTTCACCATATATGTAGACTATATGGGTGTATAAGTAATCAAACTGCTAGAAGCTTCAACTAAGACAAATCATGTCACTATTCCCATTACATTCAACATCAACATTTACACCTCCCCTTATGTTATAGGGATATCTCAAAAAATATACAAAATCCTATCTAAAAATAGCTTTCATTGTTCCTTTAAACCCTTCTCCATGGTCAAGATTCATCTTCCTCCTCTTAAATATCCTACATATTTTATTTCAAAATATTAAATCTACACAATGAATTTCTCATGTGGTATTACTTACAAAACTAAAATAGAATGCTAGGTATGTCCATGATCATGGTATACCAAGCTATGGCCTTAAGTGGCAATGAAAAATCAGAAAATCAAGGTTAGTCAACTTGACATACAAAGTTGAACATCTTATCAACCTTATGTGAAAAATTTGTAAGAACAGAATCTGTAGAAAATTGAATGTAGTTTCTAAACTACTAACACTTTTCTGAAAAAACAATTAATCTAATTGTTCAATATTTTAGATTTCAATGTAGTAGTATGATTTTTTATAGGAAAAAGATAAAAAATTTGTGTATGTCTGACCACCTTAATCACAATCAAATGATGATATATTTTCACAAGATTATAGATATAAGTAGTAGACTCATGCCCAGATCTGACACATATTTTTGTGTAATTTTTTACAAAATAAATAATTAATTGTGAATTTTTTGCTACAACTTATTGAAAATAAAAAATCTCTTGTGTCTGACCACCTTAACTAATTCTAAACTTTACAAAATTTAAAAAAAAAAACAAAAATATTATCGTAGGTGAAAGGCAGAATGTGACGCATGTTTCAGATTTCAAAAAGGTTAAACCGTTCAAAGTTATAGTTGTTTTTCAATTAGTTTTTCAATTAGGACTTTAGAGATAACTCAATTAGAAAATAAGTAATAATTACTTACTGAACTTGAATTATGATAGCAATTATATTTATTAAAAGATGAAAATATCTTTAAGAAACCCTTTTTGTTTCATCAATTTTGGATGAAAAAGGTCATCAGCTACATGGTCAAAGTCTGGAGATCTGAGAAAATATGGTGAACACATTGTTTGGCTTGACCATCCACGTTTGGCATTGCAAAGCCAAAACCCAAATCAAATACCAAGCCTAATCATATACCCAATATTATTAGATATCCGATAATATCATATATCTGATAACTCCTGCCCAAATTCAACATATCTATTTCAAACCTGTTTTCAATTTTATGATTTTAGGCTTTTTGAAATTTACGATTTTATATTTTAAGTTTATATATTATAAATTTCATTTTTTAAATATTAATATAAGATGGTAATAGCATTAGTATTATATAATTATTTAAATATTAGTATTGTATTATATAAATTAGTATTATATTATTATTATTTATTTCTCTATTGTATAATAGTATTATATTAGTATTAATTATTTATTAATATTTATATTATAATAATACCTAGGGTAGAGAGAGAGAGAGAGAGAGAGCATACGACCCATTAGGAAGCCTAAGAGTGCATCTTAGGGGCCATAAGGTGTCTTAAGGGGTCATAGGACCCATTAATGACTCCTACAACCCCTTATCACACATTAAGACCCATTACGAAAACAAAGAGTACGTCTTAGGAATCATAAGGTGTCTTAAGGGGTCATAGTACCCATTAATGGGTCCTACGACCCCATATGACACCTTACGACCCATTAGGAAGCCTAAGAGTACATCTTAGGGGTTTTAAGGTGTCTTAAGGGGTCTTAAGACCCATTAATGGGTCCTACGACCCCTTATAACATGTTACAACCCATTAGGAAGCCTAAGAGTACATCTTATGGGTTGTAAGGTGTCTAAAGGGTTCCTACGACCCATCAATGATTCCTACAACCCCTTATGACACCTTCGACCCATTACAAAGCCTAAGAGTACATCTTAGGGGTGATAAGGTGCCTTAAGGGGTCTCGAGACCCATTAATGGGTCCTAGAACCAGTTATGACACCTTACGACCCATTAGGAAGCCTAAGAGTATGTCTTAGGGTTCGTAAGGTTTCTTAAGGGGTTTTATGACCAACTAATGGGTCCTACGACCCCTTATAACATGTTACAAACCATTAGGGAGCCTAAGAGTACATCTTAGGGGTTGTAAGGTCTCTAAAGGGTTCCTAGGACCCATTAATGGGTCCTACGACCCCTTAAGACACATTACCACCCCTAAAATGTACTCTTAGGCTTCCTAAGGATTTGTAACATGTCATAAGGGGTTGTAGGACCCATTAAT
Source organism: Thuja plicata (assembly GCA_018584345.1). NCBI lineage: Eukaryota > Viridiplantae > Streptophyta > Pinopsida > Cupressales > Cupressaceae > Thuja > Thuja plicata. The sequence goes on along the minus strand of MU220212.1, from coordinate 927,986 downwards.
GGGTCATAAGAACCCTTAAGACATCTTACAACCCCTAATATGTACTCTTAGGCTTTCTAATGGGTCATAAGACCCTACCTTATGACCCATTAGGAAGCCTAAGATTACATCTTAGGTGTCGTAAGGTGTCTCAAGGGGTGTTAGGACCCATTAATGGGTCCTAGGACCCCTTATGATAGCTCACAATGCATTAGTAACCCTATGAGTACATCTTATGGGTTGTAAGGTGTTTGAAGGGGTCCTAAGACCCATTAATGGGTCCTACAACCCCTTATGACACCTTACAACCCATTAGGAAACCTAAGAGTACATCTTAGGGGTTGTAAGGAGGCATAAGGGGTCTTAGGACCCATTAATGGATCCTACAACCCCTTTTGACATGTTATGACTCATTATGAAGCCTAAGAGTACATCTTAGGGGTCGTAAGGTGTCTTAAGGGGTCATAGGCCCTATTAATGGGTCCTAAGAAGCCTTAAGACACCTTACGACCCCTAAGATGTACTAGCAGGCTTCCAAATGGTTCATAATCTATCATAAGGGGT